>JAAGKR010001094.1:820-94333 GCA_011419295.1 Clarias macrocephalus
GTTTGTTTGTGAGCGTGAGTTTGTTTGTGTGAGTGTTTGTGTGAGTGAGTGTTTGTGTGAGTGAGCGTGTGTTTGTGTGAGCGTTTGTTTGTGTGAGCGTTTGTTTGTGTGTGTGTGTGTGTGTGTGTGTGTGTGTGTGTGTGTGTGTGTGTGTGTGTGTGTGTATTTGCATGTCTAATGCTGTACATGGTTGTATATCTGTATTAGTCAGTTTGCGTATTTGTGCATGTGTGTATACTTCCTTTGAAAGTTGCATACAGTACCTAGTGTGTGTGTGTGTGTGTGTGTGTGTGCCTTCTTTGTTTAGTGTATTTTCTTGATAAACTGATCCAATACATTCAGATTTGTTTATCCAGCTCACCTTTACACCTTTCTGTCCCGGCGGTCCGTCGATCCCCGCGTCTCCTTTCCTCCCCTGAAACAAACCTCACAGAGTTTCACTGACTCATTACACACTCGCTATAATACACACATCATTCGTGTAGGATCAGGGTTTACACTCACAGGGCTTCCTGGAGGTCCTCTGTCTCCTTTCTCACACACACACTTTTGCACTTGTGGACACTGAAACACAAAACATGCAGTAGTTGTGAGTGTGTGTGTGAGTGTGTATATGTGTGTGTGAGTGTGTAAAATGTATATGTGTGTATGAGGCACAATACAACACTTTGCTTAATAATATTGAAACCACTTACTGCACTGCGGACTACTGCTTCCTGAAAATGTAGAATACAAAGAGAGATTAGATTACAGTTCATGAATGTTTCCGAAACACACTTTTAACAAATGCTGAATGTACTCGGCCAAAACACAGTATTGGTGCTGATGATTTTTTTTTTGTGATGTACATATAATGCAGAACATGTGTTCGCCAAAGAAGCTACTTCTGAAGTTTATGCAACATGAAAGTGACCGATTTTGCTTCCCTTAACATTTCAACTTCAGCTGTTTTGAAGAGATGACTTTATACGCGGTCCCAAAAATGTCTATTTTTCAGCATTATTCTGTCTCACTTCAAGCAATAATAATTACAAATGCAAATTATTCATATTTCTTTATGAGTATTGATACTAAAATTGGTGTAACCTTCTAGAAACATATGACCTGTAAAAATTCTTGCTTAAATTGTTTTTTGGTAAAAGCTTTAAAAGCAAAAAAATCTGTAGTGTCCGTAACCATGTCAAATTCGTATTGCAATATCTTAACAATTTAGCATTTTAGAATAATACACTTTTTCAGGTTTATGTATAGTCATGTGAAATCTAAATTATTAAGATTTAGATTGAGACAATTAAGATCATTGAATGATTTGAATAATAAAAAAAAAGGTTACAGACACTACAGACATAAAAGGGCATGAATAGTATTTAGCAAATGTGTTTTTTTTTATCTGATAAAAATCTAAATGTGTATGCATATTTACAAAAAAAGAAGCATGGATCAGAAAATAAGAAGCATTAAGTATTATGAAAGATGGTGTTATATGATCCTAACTGAAAATTCACTTTTTCACCTTCAAAACACGTTACCATGTTTTGGCCTATAGTTAGGGGGTGTAACACAATTTTGTTACTCCAATACACCACTTTGCCGTGGTCTGGACAGGAAGGAGCCATTTGGAAAGCTTTCTATCTATCTTTGACTGAGCAAACTAATAATATGAGGGTGAGTCAAAAATTATCCGCACTCTGGTCATACTGTATTATGACTTCGATTGACCGCACTGTCTCATCAACGCTTTCCATTCTGTCTCCCCAGTCACTGCTGTGCAGGTGTGAACGTGCTACATCGGTTCGTTTGTAACTAATAATATTAAATTAGGTTTTTAGGTTTGTTACGGTACAGAAGATTCTGTAAGGTTCGCCGGACAGCTCATCTGCTGTAAACCTGGGACGCACTGATGCTGCTGAACAGCACTTCTTCTGTATGAGCACTTCGGTTCATTATAATGACCGTATGGAATCTTTCCATGGAGGTTTTCCTCCTAATTATGACGAATTACTCTGCTTTAAGATGCTGGAGAATGAAATTCAACAAAATGATTACTTTTTGGAGATCCCAGCACTAGACCACTATGGAGACACGGTTTCATGCTTTAGCTAAAGTAGTAAAATTGTCAAATTTGGACGTCCATAAATCAGGCTCTGTGCTTCCTCGTTCCTAATAAGGCAATACTGTCTATAGCTCGCTGGAACCATTTTGTCTAACCAGACTATGCTAGTGTGCGTCCTATCGTCTGTCCATCTCAGAGTCCGAGACTGTATGACTAATTCCACTTAATTACATTCGTACCTCGGTAACAACTGTACATGACACAAGGCTGAAAAACTTGAACGCTCTGTTTTTTTTTCTTCTTCTGTGAATCAGCTAAAGAACCGACATGTATGTGGTGTGTTCGAGAGTCCGTGTGTGTGTTTCTTTTCTGGTTACTCGTTGAGCCGGCTGGTGCAGTACATGCATCCAGGTGTGGAGGACACATCATGTGTGGAAGTATGTGGAAGTTGAAGAATTTTGGACTGAGAGGATCGATGGGGGTAAAAGAAGCCATCTGTGCGCACGTGGAAAATTCTTCTCTCAACAGAGGTGGAGCTCTTAGGCACAACCTGACTTCTATTTTTTCACGCTGCCCTTTGATCCATCCCTAGAAATATCAGGACTTCTTCACAGGTCCACCAGGAAGGAAGTTTCTTCTGAACAGCTCTTTCCCCTTCTCTCTAACAAACCTTTCTTACTAATCTCAGCTTCTCTACTGTTCACGTAACAAGCCTTTTCAGACAGGACAGTATCCTTTGACCTTGGATGACTCAAATATGAAGAACGTACCATCCTCCCTCAAACTGAAGATGCTACTTGGATGAGCAGTGAAACGTTTCTACAGTTGACCTGACTCAACTTCCAACTTCCAGATAACCTCACCTGGATGACGGAGAATGTAAACAAATTTAACACACAGGCGAAAAATAAAACAAATACTAATAACAATTTATTCATTAATCTGCAAACTATTTCCAGTTTCGTGAATGTGAAATATTAAATTGGAAATCTCCCAACTGTGTGACTTCATTTCTGCCCACTGGGTCTAACCAGAAACCCTGTGAACCTGTTTACATCCCTAACATGCAGCAAACAATCTCTCTCTCTCTCTCTCTCTCTCTCTCTCTCTCTCTCTCTCTCTCTCTCTCTCTCTTTATCTCTCTCCATCTTTCTATCTCTTCCTGGAATGTTTCACCCACTTTTAAATCCTCTTTTGTAACGCGGCCCGATTTTCCACTTGGAATTTTTAATCGTCCTAAACACAGCACGTCATTGTGGCTTCAGACTCGATCTTTTAATATGTGGCACTTTATATAACTTTACGAGGAAAATGTTCACTGTTGTGGCGAGCGTGCGGACGATACAGCACGACTTCATCTCTCACAGCTCTCTCCCTTTTTTTTTTTAAATCATCATATTTTATTTTAGGCGACTATTATTCGTGTGTAAACTACATACTGTAGGTTTTTTATTTTTTAGATGGGTGCTTATATAATATGCAAAGTCTATATTAGACTATAATACTACTCTTGCATAATAACGTATGCTAACATTAACACTAACTACTGAGATTATGTAAGACATATAACTTACAGTATATGGTATACGGAACGCTGTTATAAAAAATAAATAATAGAGGACTGGGTTATGTGATAGCCAGTGCAGGGTGGAATTACCCTTACCGCTAAGAAGATTTTCTATAACACCATGTTTTGTACTTTATATGTTACACAATTTACCTGAAGAAGCCGATCAAGCATTTCAAATCACATTTATTGTGAAATAATCACCTCTAGTGAGCTCTGCTATGTATCACATGTATTACACCCCCCTGTCGTTGATTATTTGCCTATAACAGCACTCCTTGAGGATCGTTAATCATTTAGCTTACAAGCTCTTGAAGAAGTTTCTGCTCGAGGTGTGGATCGTTGAGGTTGTGCACGAACCGCTGCATGGGTGCGCTAGCCATGGCTCCCAGTTTGGCCTTATGGCTGCGCTGTGTTGACAAGCTAATGGCGAACAGCGTGATGTTGTGAGCTTTGGCCTCAGCGCAGGCAGTCAGGCTGTTAGGACTCCGTGGATGGTCGGAGCCGTCGGTCATGAGCAGCATCACCCTGACGTTCTTAACGTCGGTCTCATGGACGAAGAGCTCGGTGGCGTTCCTGATGGCGTAGGCTGTGTACGTGCCCTGTCCGATGTAACGCATGTTGCCCACACTTTTCTGGAACTTTTTCAGTCCATCCCATTCTGAGAACCTCTGCATGATAAGGACAGAGCTGCTGTACTGGAGAACGGCGAGGCGGTGCGTCAGGGCCCAGCCAGGAACCTGCATGTTCACCATCCGTTCAGCGAACGAGCGCACGAAGCCTTTCTCCTTCTCAAACCCGTACAACATGGCGCTCTCTGAGCTGTCCAGGAGGAAGGCCAGCTCCAGAGCACACGGCAGCACTGCTCATGGAAGACATAAAAATCCAATCCAAAGGTTATGAACAGGAAGAACATGCGTGGGTGGCGATCGTTTTAACATCTGTTCCTAGACGCAGGTTTTTGAAACACCACACAAACCCAGAAAATCTAAATCTATAAACGTGGGTCATACAAAAAGTACACAACTTCTAGTTACCATTTCCATCTTTTGCGGTCAGGTTGTAAGTTTGGTCTCTTCTGATCTGACTTTGGCCGTCGTGTGTAAGGAATAACAAAGCAAAGCCCATCAGCGTCACACTCCACATCCTGGCCTTCATGCTTAGCCTGGGAAGGAGAGCGAATGGGTTAAAGGAATAGTCTGACCAAAAAAAATACACTTTTCCCCTAAAGGGCGACCAAAAGGTCATCTGTGAGTCAAGATGGTGTTTTATGCCTATAAATAAAATAAAATAAAATGTCATCATCCGAATCACTTCTAATGCACAGTTTCAACTTTAAACATTATATCTCACCCAAAACCAGTTTTAAGACCTTTTTATAGATAGTTAAGGAATAGAACACTTTAAGTCATGCATTCATTCATCCATTATCTCCACCTACAGTATATTAAAGCCTATATAGCCATGTATATACATTATTGGACAAGTAATTTGACAATTATTTGACACAAAAAAACATTTCTGTACTGAACTGTTTTTTTTTTTTTTTTATTTTTTTACAGAAACAATTCCAGTAGTAGTCTTTAACATATATGCCTCAAGTAATCAATGTAATAAGTAATAAATATATACTGTAAAAACATTTTTCTCCGGACAGTTTTCCTAAAGCAACAAAGTTGCACTAATGGCATTTCCAGATATCATTCTTAGAAAATAGATCCGTACAAGATTATGATCCAGGCACAACGTTTTATTCATAAGAATAATAATAATAAAAAAAACTACTTATTCAACACGCATGCACAAAACTTGGAACAAGATGCTGAAGTCATCAGTGGCTTCAGAATAAAAATGTAGTGTCTTACCTTTTGTATCTTGCGTAAGTGAGTGATTATCCATCCATAACCCTGTCACATGCTCACATGGATCTGGCATGGTGATGGTGCAGGAGGTTATTACACTGTCCTGGTCCTGACTTCTTGTCAACATCTACATGGTTGCCAGATATTCGGAATCACAGAAAAAGAAACACACAAGACGATTTTATAATTATTGCTAAATTATTTTACTATGTAGTCTAATCATATTTTATTCTTATTATAAGAAACATTAATACACCCAATAATGCATTTAATATAGAAATAATATATTTATATAAAATCTATCAAGAACAACAACAACAACAACAATAATAATAATAATAATAATAATAACAATAATAATTCATACAATAATAATATTATTACTGATTAATCTGGTTCCCCTTTAAATATTACTTGATTATTAATTATATGTGGTTGCCAGGTTTGTAATATTTCTCCCACCTGAGCTGCTGTTGCAAAAATAATTACATATATAAATAAAATCATACATACAGTACAGACCAAAAGTTTGGACACCCCTTCTCATTCAAAGAGTTTTTCTTTCTTGTGTTCTTTATTGTGTTCTTTAGCCCAAACGCGTCTCTTCTGCTTGTTGCCTGTCCTTAGCAGTGGTTTCCTAGCAGATCTTCTACCATGAAGGCCTGATTCACACAGTCTCCTCTTAACAGTTATTCTAGAGACGTGTCTGCTGCTAGAACTCTGTGTGCCATTGACCTGCTCTCTGATCTGAGCTGCTGTTAACCTGCGATTTCTGAGGCTGGTGACTCGGATGAACTTATCCTCCGCAGCAGAGGCGACTCTCGGTCTTCCTTTCCTGGGCCGGTCCGCATGTGAGCCAGTTTCTTTGTAGCGCTTGATGGTTTTTGTGACTGCACTTGGGGACACTTTTCAAAGTTTTTCCAATTTTTCGGACTGACTGACCTTCATTTCTTAAAGTAATGATGCCACTCGTTTTTTTCTTCACTTAGCTGCTTTTTTCTTGCCATAATACAAATTCAACCTCTTTGAATGAGACGGTGTGTCCAAACTTTTGGTCTGTACTGTATATATATACTACATTCTATAATCCAATCAGGATTTATTACCTTAAAGGTACTATTGATGTGTGTACAGTAAAGTAAATGTTGGTATTCAGTTTTTTTTTTTGCAAGATTGTGTTAGGGGAATCTGTCGTTATTCCAACATCTTATAATCAAAACATTCTAACTTTCAACTTTCATCTTTTGTGCGATGTTGTTGTAAATCCTCTATATAACTTTTTTTATATTCAGGTTCAGGGAGACTCAGTGCCATCGTTCAACAAGAGAAGATCGTTTTATTGTGCGAATCATTCGGCCTGGGCAGTTTAGTCCAAACATGACATGCAAAACAACCTTATTTCTTCCATTTTTATGCTGAGGTGTGCACACGTGAACCCAAGGACAAGGAAGGAAAAAACAATAGAAATTTAATCAAGGACATCATGCGAACATAAGTCAACTGGGTCTGTGTCATATGTATATTAAGTATTATACAAAATTTAAAAATAAATGCATACATTCATAAAAGCAAGCTTAATCTTGTTTATCTTAAGCTTATCTTATATACTATAATCACTTCCCAAGCAAACACTCATCCAAAGACACAGTCTCTTACTCCTTATTTAAGGACAATGAAGCTTCCACTGAACATTCATCAACTTCATGACTTCCTGCCTGATCTGAGTCTGGTGAAATGAGTTCCACAATCTGAATGAATAGAGAGACTTTAACAAAGTTTGAGAATTTTTCATCCACCACCGAGGTCAACCTGCAGGTGTACATAAGGATACATGTTCATCAGAAAAGACTGAATTTGCTGTGCATCAGCCTTTACATCAGTAGAAGCTGAGGTGTTGATTGCTGGCATCCTAGATGTAACCTTGGTCACAACATCAGTCAAAGCATTTCCTCGACCTTAATCTGTATTTTGGTCAAAGTGTGCTTTAACCATGACTACTGCTAAACACTTTGGACGCTAAGTTGTGGCTGAACATCCTGTAGCTAAAACACATGCACTAGTCAAGGTTACGATCAGGGAGATGACCTTGAGCCAGAACAGCATGTGATGAGCACCAGTACACCTGCATCCATTCAGCACCTGGGCTGAAGAAATCTGTGAACAAAACCTATATCTGGATTTTCAAAAGGAATTTCAGGAAACTTTGATCGCCCCATGCGCCCTCAGCCGAAGAATCAGATATGGCAGCCATTTGAAAGGACACTGTGTTTAGCAACAGTTACTACCTGTTATACGTACTGATATGGATTAATGCGAAAATAATAATAATTCAATTTAAAAAGAAGGAAGAGAGGGGCAAATACACTTCCACAGCACTGTATAGCCACACCTACTACTTGTTTTAACTGGAAACATATTTCTGAACATGGTGTAACAGTGCAAGTCTGTGTTCCTCGACTTTGCGGGCGAGAGCTTCCTGAGCGGGACAGAGTGCTGCCAGAAATGGAGCACAACATGGAAAGAACTCGAGAAAAGAAAAAAAAAATGAAACAAAACATAATGCCTTGGCTCTTTAGAGCACAAAACCATAAATCTACACTGAATGTCTGTGGGCAGAGAACTGGGGTGAAGTATTGAAATAAAAAAAGCCATGTGCTAATCTTTTAACACTTTTTCCCCCATCATGTGATTGCTAGCGGATTATTATGTGTGACAGCTTTATACTACTCATGAGATGAATTATGAAATCTGCAAAACATATCTAACATGACTTTTTGTGTAATATTAGATGAATCCCACTTTAATTTATGACAACTATAAATAAAAAACGTCATCGGTTTGTTCATCGGGTTGTAACAAGTTGAAAACGATCATGCAGTTACAGTACATCTTTTTGATCCATATCCATATCTCTTTCTGAATGTTTGTGCATGGTATGTGCATGGAAAGTGTTTAAAATAGATTTAAAATGTGGAATATTTAAACTACCAGTCAAAGGTTTAAACACACCTTCTAATTCCAAGATTTTTCCTGATTTTTATTTTTTTCCCTAAACTGTAAAACAATGCTGAAGGCATTTAAAATATGCAATAATCTCCTTTGAACAGTTACTTATGCTCTGTAAAGCCTTATAACAATCTATAATGGCACAATATTTCAGCACAAAATTGTTACAAGAACTGTTCCCATACAGCTGACCTTTAGGTATGTCTTAAAATAACAACTGACTGTAGCTGTTGTTGATGGTGTTGTTCATGTTACTTAATTAGATCATTTAAAACGGGTTATTTCGTAGTTTTGAATTCTCCTGTATTGTTCTAGAAGGTATAAAATAAATGACAAAAAAAAAAAAAACATTTAGTTGATGCTCAAGAGGTTTGTCATACAGGGTCAGAGTTAAACTAAGTTATGATCAAGTTAACCGAAAACCATGTGAGTTTTGATGTTTTTGTAATATTGGTAATGTTTTGGGGTGGCTGGAACGGATAATCTGCATTCACATTGTTTCTTATGAGAAAAATTTGTATCGTAATACGAATTTTCACCTTAAGAACTCGCCTCCAGAATGAATGAATGAATGCCGTTCTGGATTCTTGGAAAATTTGGGAGAAACTTAATTGCCCATTCTAAAACGTTAAATGTAATTGCAAATGGATAAAACATGTATATGTACTAAACTGTGGTGGTACGGTGGCTTAGTGGTTAGCACTGTCGCATTGCAGATCCAGCATATGGGTTCGCTTCCTGCCTCGGGTTCTGTGTGCTCTGTGGGTTTCCTCCTGGTACTACGGTTTCCTCCCACAGTAGTAATAGGAATATTAACAGTAATAATAGGAATAAATACAATGGTCACCACTGGCCTCCATGGTCCCTAGTTGAACTACAGAGGTTCCTACATGGATGGATGGATGTAAACTGTATAGACAAAAATATTTGGCCAAATATGTTATTTTTTAAATTCAGGTGTTTCAATCAGGCCTTTTATCCCCAGTGAAGGGCAATCTTAATGCTTCAGCATACCAAGACATATTGGCCTATTGCTTCCAACTTTGTGGCAGCAGTTTCTATTCCAACATGACTGAGCCCTAGTGTACAAAGCAAGGACTATAAGGACATGGACTATAAGGACATGGTTTGATGAGTTTGTGTGGAAGAACTCGACCAGCCTGAACATAGAACCCTGTTCTCAACCCCATTGAGCAGCTTTGGGATGAACTGGAATGGAGATTGCGAGCCAGGCCTTCCTGTCCAACACCAGTCCCTGACCTCATAAATGCTCTACAGAATGAAGGGACACGACTTCCCACAGAAATACTCCAAAATCTTGTGGACGGCCTTCCAAGAAGTTTGGAAGCTGTTATAGCTGCAAACCGGGGGACCAACTCCATACTGAAGTATATGTACAGTATATTGCAGGTTTGACCAAATACTTTTGTCAAAATAGTGTAAAACACTCAAAACAAAACAAAAGTGTTCGAAGTGGAATAAAACACCTCTGTCCGTTCTGATATAGGAAAACAATCCAAATAATTCTGAGGCGGTAACAGTGACTTTATTTGAAAGCTAAAGGCCTCGTTATTGTTGATTATTTTCCACACTTCCAAAATGTTGAAACTTTCCTGACTGGAAAGGGAAAACTAAAACAAAACGTACACAAATAATAATGCTACATACTGTATCCATCAATAAAATGAAAAAACTTCTCTCGCGCTGACTTTTCTTTTGAAGCGCGATAGAGGCGCGTGATGTGACGTCGTGTCACGTCGCGTGCGCGCGTCTGGTAAACATGACAACTTCTAAACAGTGATGAGCTCGTGTGCGAAGTGTGAGTTTAAACTTTAACAGCGTTGCATTTTAGTCGGGGATTCGTTTCTAGTGAACGTGGTTTCGGAGGCAAACTGGGGACCGAAAGGTTTAAAACTTCTAAATGACGTTAAACCAGCGCAGTGTCACAGAGAGTTAGCATAACTAGCCGGTTAGTTAGCATAGTCGGCTAACTCAGCGTAGTGCTAATGCTAACGCTCGTTTTGAGGTTTCTGGGAGATTTTGTATTAAATGAAGGACAGGAAACTATCGTGAAGGATTTTAATGTCGGGTAGAAATGCTTATTTTCTTATTTTGTTGTGTTTAGATATTTCTCTTCTTTTGTTTTTTAATGAGTAGCGATATTTAGGTAATAAGATTCAGCACTTTGGCAGCAACGTTATTAATAGAATAACTGACACTTAATTGTATTTTGGTCGATATTGAAAACAAGTCATTTAGGGACATCTGAACAAAGTTTGCACACCTTGGGAGATGTGTACCATTAAAAACAAACAAACAAATAAGTGACACGGCAAAAAAAAAAAAAAAAAAAAAAAAAAAAAATTTAGGACACCTAATAGAATGGCATTGTGATCAAACAAAACTTCGGGGAAATATGTGGAAATTATCCCTGTTCAAAAGTTTGCGTACCGTAAGTTCTTTATCATGCAGTTTTTTTTTTTTTTTGTAATAACGGTGCCTGATGTCTTTAATTCTCTCAGGTGGTGCTCTTAGTGGTCCATTCTTCTTGGCAAAATGCCTCCGGTTCCTGTAAATGTTTTGGTTGTCTTGCATGAACCGCACGCTTGATATCTCCCCAAAGTGTCTCAATGATATTGAGGTCAGGAGAACCGCTCCAGAACCTTCACCTTTTCTGCTGTAGCCATTGGAGGGTAAATTTTGCCTCGTGCTTTGGATAATTGTCACGTCCAAGAGCGTCCCATGTACAGCTTTCGTTTTTCTTTCCCAGTATTTTCTGATAACATTCATCTTGCCATCAATTTTGATGACCTTCCCTCCCTGTGCCACTGGAGCTCACACTGCCCCAAAACATAATAGATCCACCACCATGCCTTACAGTGGGTATGCTGTACTATTGACAACAAATTTGTGTATTTTTGGTCATTTGTTTTTAAGTACCTCCTTATTCTTCTCCTTGAAACACCAACACCACTTTTTTTTCCCCCAGAGCAGCCTGTATTTCTCTCGAAGTTGTTTGTCAGTTTTTCTTTGCGTCCAGAACAGTTCTTCCGGTAGTAGATGGTAAAATCTTTCTTGGTTTACCTGAAGGTGACCTCTTTATCACAGTTTGAATAGTATTGACTGGCAAGTCTTTTTATATCCTTTTCTTGCTTTATAAAGTTCAGCTACTTTAATACACAGTTCTTTTGTCTTCCATATCCAAGTGCAGTATTCGCCTAAGTCAGTGCGTCACCTTATGAGCTGAGAATCTCACTGATTATTTATGCACAGATACTAATTACATTCACAGTGAGTCACAGGCGTGGAAAATTTTTATAGCTTTTAATAGCTTTTTAAATCTCTCTCTGTGTGTGTGTCAGTCAACCAGTGTGTTTTTATAACCTGGCCAAACATTCAAGGTTGTGTAAACTTTTGATCAGGGTTGTTTGTGTGATTTCAGCTGTGATTAGATTTTAAAAAGGAGTTAAACCACTATGTGATAATTAAGACTTGAAAAAAATCTTTTGCATTGTTAGTCTATTATAGTATAGTCTAGTATATTTTCTAAAATAAATGGCAATTTCTTTCAGGGTATGCAAACTTTAAGCACAACTGTATCTAAAAGGTTTTGTCTGTACATTAGTCAGGACTTTCTCATTCAATGATATCTTCACATTTCATACATTGGAGGTCCCGAGACAAAAAAAAAACCAGACAGAATTTAATGAAATTCTGCCTGAAGTTTAACCTGCACTATAACTGAAATCAAACAGTTGAGTAAAAGCGATGTTATGAACAGTTATGCTCCAGATTTAATAATCTACTTTAAAATAAGCTACTAATGCGAATATTTTTACTGGGATTAGTTTGTATTTTCTCTTTCACTGAAATAACATTGCTGAAGTGGTATAAGTGAATTTTTCTTCATCTTTATCCGATGTACTTTCCATTTCTCATCTGTGATTCACTCTTCGATTACCGAACAGGGAGTGTATTTGTCTGACCACGAAAGAAGTAGAACTACAACTTGGTGTATACAAGACGTAAGAAACTCAACCTTACAACATTTTTTTTGTATTAATAAGTTAGACAGAGAGCTCTGCCGTACAGAAAGTAACTTGTTAGACAGACATGCACATGGGCTTCAACCTGAAATAATAAGAATATGACTGATTACATTAAAGATCAGCAGATTATTTTTTACCTTTAAACTTTTAACTATGTTTAAAAATTCTTATCCTATTCTTATCCTATCAATGACTGGTACTTGCGCTAGTTTCAGTTAAATGAATGTCACATTTATAAAATTTTACATTTACTAATGCAGAATTACTTATCTAATTTCAGATTTCAAGTGCAGCTTAACTGTCCCAAAGCACATCATCTAGCTGACTTCACCCTCCTCATCATGTGGGATGAGAAAGAAATGAAGAACCCAAACTAAAAAAAAAAAAAACACACAAACAGAGCACTGGCCACTTGATGTTCTTGTCATGATGAGCGCTTCCAAGCCAGACATCCTGTGGTCCCCGCATCATGCCGATCGTTTTGTTATCTGCGACTCGGAGCTGAGCTTGTACCGGATCGGCGCCGTCGGGACATCGGAGGCCAAAGCTGGGGCGCTTCCGTTATCCGAAGAGACGGCAGCGACGCTGCTGGCCATCAACTCCGACACACCGTATATGAAATGCGTAGCCTGGTACCCGAAGCACGAGCCGGAGTGTTTGCTCGCTGTGGGCCAGGCTAACGGCCGGGTGGTGCTCACGAGCCTCGGTCAGAGCCACAACTCCAAATGCAAGGACCTGATGGGGAAGGAGTTCGTCCCTAAGCATGCGCGGCAGTGCAATACGTTGGCGTGGAACCCGGTGGACAGCAACTGGCTCGCCGCGGGGCTGGATAAGCATCGAGCGGATTTCTCCGTTCTGATTTGGGACATCAGTAGTAAGTATTCTCCCGAGGCCATACCAGCTGATAAGCTCCGTCTTTCCGGAGATGCCGATTCTGGCATGGTGGTGACCAAGCCTCTGTACGAGCTCGGACAGAACGACGCATGTCTGTCCGTCTGCTGGCTGCCGCGTGACCACCCAAAGCTTCTGCTTGCCGGAATGCATCGCAATTTAGCCATCTTCGACTTGCGCAACACCAGCCAGAAGACCTTCGTGAACACCAAAGCCGTACAGGGCGTCGCGGTGGATCCGCACTTCCCCGAGCGCGTGGCATCCTTCTTCGAGGGCCAGGTGGCCATCTGGGACCTGCGCCGCTTCGAGAAGCCGGCCTTCACCCTCCCCGACCAAGCCAAACCGCTCACCAAGGTGGCATGGTCCCCAACGCGCACCGGTCTACTGGCTACTCTGACACGTGACGCTAACGTCGTGCGCCTGTACGACATGCAGCACACACCCACGGGCCCCGTCGGCTCAGACGAAAGCGAGCCCACCGTGATCGAACGCAGCGTGCAACCAGGCAGTGGCGCCGACAGCGTCATCAGCAGCTTCGCCTGGCACCCGTCTGCCCAAAACCGCATGGTGGTGGTAGCGCCCAATCGCGCCATGAGCGACTTTACCGTGTTCGAACGCATCTCGCTGGCATGGAGCTCCACCACCGATCTTGTCTGGGCGTGCGGGCGTCACTTATACGAGTGCGCCGAAGATGTCGGAGACGGCGAGAAGGACATCGCCACTAAAATGAGGGAGCGCGCTCAGTCGCGCTACGGCCACGACACCGTCCAGGTATGGAGGAACCACGTGCTGGCTGGTGGGAACGACCCACAGATCAGGTCCCTCTGGTACACCTTGCATTATATCCTTTACAAGTCATTTAGTATCATGATGATTGTGTCGTGAAAGTTAAATATCAGTCATGTCCTGTACAAAGTTTCCTATATAAGACTCACTCATGCAGCAGTACACCGAGGACATGGAGCAGCGACAGCAGGGAAATAAGCAATCCCTGATCTATTCAGGCATCAAGAATATCGTCAAATCCTGTTCTGGTGAGAAGTTAAAATTTTTTTTTTTTAGGAAAGTAGTAACACATATTTTATGACCTGCCTGTCTAGACCTGTGTACCGTATGTGTCCTGTACATTCAGGCACTGCGGAGTTGCGGCACTGCTGGAAGGGCTCGGAGAAGCCGACAGATGTGGCGCAGTATCACAGCGAGGAACGCAGCCTGGCCCTGCAGCTGTGCGGCTGGATCAGTCAAGGGCCGGAAGTTGACGTCGAGCCGTTCCTCAGGTCTCTGGAGGAGGAGGGGGATTGGGAGCGAGCCGCGTCCGTGGCCCTCTTTAACCTCGATATCCGCCGGGCCATCCAGATCCTCCAGAAAGGAGCCTCGGCAGATAAAGGTACACAAGTCCCTACTACTATAAAACGTACAGTTAATAACAGTGTTTAACACACACACAGAGACTGTTCAGACTTTTTTTTTTATGGAGCCCCCAAAAGGGACAACAAAAAAAAAGAATTAGGAAGGGTGGGGTGGGTTGAATGGGACATGGGTGGAAAGAAAAAAATAAAAAATAAATAACGGGACATGGGTGGAAAAAAAACACAAAATTGGAGGGGAAAGAAAAAAAATCAGGAAATAGGAGGGGAAAGAAAAATCGAGACCGTGTGAGATACTTCTGGAGATACTTCCGGATCAATCTCCCACCGCCAAAATACGAAAGGGCAAACTCAGAGTACGAACTGAATGTCTTTATGGGACAGTGGTAGATCTATTGATTTTTGCTTTGTGACTTGGATAATATTGCTGTTGGGAAATCTTTGTCGCTTTTTTTTGACACGGCTTGGAATGCAGATTTTCAGGGAATTCGCTTTGTGACTTGGACTATCGTTGTAGTTCAAGTAGGCTTTGTCACTTCAACCACATACAGTTAGTAAACAGTGAAACGAAACAACGTTCCTCCAGGACCGAGGTGCTACATGCAACATAAATTTACAGCATAAGTTAACAGAAAAAAATAACTAGCTAGCAAACAAATAATGTTGCGGACAAAGCTAGTATATAATACATTACAGAAGTAAAAAACACAAAGCATTGAATTAGAATATGTGTCCAAATATTAAGTGGTACGAGAAATCCAACTTTGGAGAAGCACTAATGGAAAATGGACCATGTCTCATCTTATTAGACTGGATGTTAAATTTTAGGCGACATAACGCCGTGATTATAGCTCTGCATTCTCTTATTTTAGAACTGGACTCAGTGTATTTTTTTTATTTATTTTTTGCTCACATACACAGCGTCTATGTGTGACATGCCGAATGTCATTAGCTGACTCGAATGAAAAGTTAACGGCTCCCTGACAAGATGTGAGATGCATGATGATGTCTGGTTGGGTTCCTGGGACTAAAACTGAAACTTTGAATGTAAACAGATATTTATGTCTTTATGGAGTCTTGTCTTGTCTTTACAGAGGTCATGAATTATAAATATAATACAAATATATCCTAGTGGGGGGGAAAAAAATTACAAACAAGTCTCATGCTGAGTGCGCTCACATTGTTGATGTTTCATCCAGCTGACCTGAACTTGAACGTGGTGGCCATGGCACTGTCGGGATACACGGACGAGAAAGCGTCTCTGTGGAGGGAGATGTGCAGCACACTGAGACTGCAGCTGAAGAAGCCGTACTTGTGTGCCATGTTCGCCTTCCTCACCAGTGAACCAGGGACGTACGACGCAGTGCTGGTGTGTGTGTGACGAGATGATATAATGTAGCTGATGTAGATGTAATAATTCAGCATATACAGTCGTGGCCAAAAGTTTTGAGAATTACATAAATATTGGAAATGCAAAAAGTTGCCGCTTAAGTTTTTATAATAGCAATTTGCATCTACTCCAGAATGTTATGAAGAGAGATCAGATGAATTGCATAGTCCTTCTTTGCCATGAAAATGAACTTAATCCCGAAAAAAAAATTTCCACTGCATTTCATTGCTGTCATTAAAGGACCTGCTGAGATCATTTCAGTAATCGTCTTGTTAACTCAGGTGAGAATGTTGACGAGCACAAGGCTGGAGATCATTATGTCAGGCTGATTGGGTTAAAATGGCAGACTTGACATGTTAAAAGGAGGGTGATGCTTGAAATCATTGTTCTTTCATTGTTAACCTGGTGACCTGCAAAGAAACACGTGCAGCCATCATTGTGTTGCATAAAAATGGCTTCACAGGCGAGGATATTGTGGCTACTAAGATTGCACCTAAATCAACAATTTATAGGATCATCAAGAACTTCAAGGAAAGAGGTTCAATTCTTGTTAAGAAGCTTCAGGGCGTCCAAGAAAGTCCAGCAAGCGCCAGGATCGTCTCCTAAAGAGGATTCAGCTGCGGGATCGGAGCGCCACCAGTGCAGAGCTGCTCAGGAATGGCAGCAGGCAGGTGTGAGCGCATCTGCACACACAGTGAGGCCAAGACTTTTGGAACATGGCCTGGTGTCAAGAAGGGCAGCAAAGAAGCCACTTCTCTCCAAAAAAAAACATCAGGGACAGATTGATCTTTTGCAGAAAGTATGGTGAATGGACTGCTGAGGACTGGGGCAAAGTCATATTCTCGGATGAAGCCTCTTTCCGATTGTTTGGGGCATCTGGGAAAAGGCTCGTCCGGAGAAGAAAAGGTGAGCTCTACCATCAGTCCTGTGTCATGCCAACAGTAAAGCATCCTGAGACCATTCATGTGTGGGGTTGCTTCTCATCCAAGGGAGTGGGCTCACTCACAATTTTGCCCAAAAACACAGCCATGAATAAAGAATGTTACCAAAACACCCTCCAACAGCAACTTCTTCCAACAATCCGACAACAGTTTGGTGAAGAACAAGGCATTTTCCAGCACGATGGAGCACCGTGCCATAAGGCAAAAGTGAGAACTAAGTGGCTCGGGGACCAAAACATTGAAATTTTGGGTCCATGGCCTGGAAACTCCCCAGATCTTAATCCCATTGAGAACTTGTGGTCAATCTTCAAGAGGCGGGTGGACAAACAAAAACCCACTAACTCTGACAAACTCCAAGAAGTGATGATGAAAGAATGGGCTGCTATCAGTCAGGATTTGGCCCAGAAGTTGATTGAGAGCAGCCCAGTCGAATTGCAGAGATCCTGAAAAAGAAGCGCCAACACTGCAAATACTGACTCTTTGCATAAATGTCATGTAATTGTCGATAAAAGCCTTTGAAACGTATGAAGTGCTTGTAATTATATTTCAGTACATCACAGAAACAACTGAAACAAGGATCTAAAAGCAGTTTAGCAGCAAACTTTGTGAAAACTAATATTTGTGTCATTCTCAAAACTTTTGGCCACGACTGTAGAGTGAATGAATGAACAAAAGGTTTAAAGTCAGTATTTGTCTGTGTGTAACAGACTGAGAGCCGCGTGGCTGTGAGAGACCGAGTCGCCTTCGCCTGTATGTTCCTCAATGACAATCAGGTAACAATCTATTTGTTTGCTTTTTTGTTTTTGTGTATTATACTTTTTAATAGTTTCTCCCAGAGACTACAGTTTGTGTGTTAGGGATGTTATAAATAGATCCCCCATAATAAAAACATAAATAAATAAATCATATCGCTTGTTTGATTATTTGAGCAATTTTTTTGTACTTTTCAGAATCCATTTTAATATCTTTAAAAAAGGATCTTGCTTTTATTTTTCAATATTGGAGTCATACACACGCACACACACACGCACACACACACAACCACATAAAGCAGGCGATCTGGGAATGGCAACTATGGAATGTTGCAGTTCCTCTATAATCTTACAGATGGCGCTAACCTATTCACACATTAGCAGGCAGCACAGTCTGTTGTGTGGTAGGAGCAAATTATTTGCTAAGCTTTAACAAAATAATAATAAAAAAAGAAATCATATTAAATCAGGAATTTGTAAAATAGTGATACTGAGAGAATCATAATACAAATAAAATCTGCACCAAGGAACCGTGATCATATCGTATCGAGTGTCCCCTGGCGATCTCTGTCCTTACTAGCCAGTTAGTTAAATATTAGTTAGTACTTTTAAATAGGTTGATTTTTTTTTTCTTGACTTACTGAAATCAACATGCTTAACATTAATATGCTTGCTTTCCTGTTTGCGTATTCACTTATGTATTTAATCTTCTGTATTGGTGTTTAATTAATTGTTTACTGTCCGGCCCCAGCTGTCCCGGTACATTGATAAGCTGACCAATGAGATGAAGGAGGCGGGGAATCTGGAGGGCATCTTGCTGACTGGGCTGACGAAGGATGGCGTGGATCTGATGGAGAGCTACGTGGACCGCACAGGAGATGTGCAGACCGCCAGTTTCTGCATGCTCAGGGTAGGACAGACGTCTCCGACACCGGCTTGAACATGCATGCAGCTGGAAACCCGTATTGCCAGACCTGTAGCCTTTAACATCAGACCTGTAACTTGGATCATATGTCCATACAAGTAGAAAAAGATTTTTGATGAGCTTGACTGTACTGAACGTAGTGTATGTGTGTGTGTGTGTGTGTGTGTGTGTGTGTGTGGTCAGGGCTCGAGCGCTGAAGTAGTGAAGGACGCTCGTGTACAGTGCTGGATCGAGAACTACCGCAACCTGCTGGACGCCTGGAGGTTCTGGCACAAACGGGCTGAGTTTGACATCCACAGGAGCAAACTTGACCCCAGCTCTAAGCCTCTCGCTCAGGCAAGAACTTTTTCCTGTTTTGATACTAAATGATGAATTCTTCTTTCAAATGGTCCTAAAATTACCTCAATATTGTACAGACTTAAGTTTTTCACAGTTCACAGACTTTAAGTTTGTTATTTTTTATATTACGGATTTCTATATATTTTTGAAAACTTTTTGTATTATTTCACTATTCACTATTTATTTCCTTTTTCTTGTAGATAAAAATTGTAAATTTTTAATTCTAAGGTCACGGGGCGGTCGTATAAGCATTTCACTGCATATCGTACTGTGTATGACTGTGTATGTGACAAATAAAATTTGAATTTGAATAAAATTTGAATTTGAAAATTTGCCCTGCTTTTTTTACCCCCCTTCCCATGTGCAGGTGTTTGTAAGCTGTAACTTCTGCGGGAAGTCCATCTCGTTCAGCTGCTCTGCCATGCCACACCAAGGCCGCGGGTTCAGCCAGTACGGGGTCAGCGGCTCGCCCACCAAGTCAAAGGTCACCAGCTGTCCGGGCTGCCGAAAACCGCTGCCGCGCTGCGCCCTCTGTCTCATGAACATGGGGACGCCCATGTCCTCCTGCACAGGTATTCAAGCTGCATCATGGATAAAAAAAAATTATAAATCTAGCACTAACACGACCGGCTCTCAGTGAAAGCTTTGTGACTTTCATCAGGTACGGGAAAGTCGGACGAGAAAGTCGACCTGCCAAGAGATAAAAAGCTCGCTCAGTTCAACAACTGGTTCACCTGGTGCCACAACTGTCGTCACGGCGGCCACGCCGGTCACATGCTCGGCTGGTTCAGGTCAGTGCAGTTACATTATCCATGATATTAAATATGTCAAACTGGGACCATTCAGATATTTTACTGCAGCTAAAACTGTGTCGATCACTTTTACGATGTCATTCCCCAGAAATTTCTCTTCTTTTCCCCTTTCAAATTTCAAAGTCCCAGTTTGACTTGAACACCCCTTGTAGAACTCTAGTAATGTTTAACCATTTTCAATTTATTAATAATTAATGTTTGCATTAGCAGGTTAACTGTTTCTAGGGAAATTTCGAAAATCTTCTTTGAAGTTGTAGGAAAATTATGAAAAGTTTGGAAAGTTAAGGAAAGTTTTGTGATGCTGCTTCATCACAATACCGCTGGTGTTGCTTATTTTCCTAAAACAACACGAAACAGGAGTTTTATTCCTTGCAAATATTACATTTTGTTGCTGCTATAAATCATTATAGCTAATAGTTAGGATTTAAAAGATTGAACCAAACTTTGCAATCAGGTACATGTCAAAGTAACGATCACCTCTTCATTTCTTCAGACTTTTTTTTGATAATTTAGTTTTTTGATACTTCCTGTGCACCATAATTGTCTCCTTTGTTCTGCAGAGACCACAGCGAGTGTCCGGTCTCAGCGTGTACGTGTAAATGCATGCAGCTGGACACGACAGGTAACCTGGTGCCCTCTGACAAGATGTAGCCCTGCAGCGTTCCAGTCCTCGAGCCTGAGCAAACGCAGTCACAACGGGGTTCGGATCCCTCACGCCCTCGTGGTGCCACGTCTACCTCCTCACGTCAAGATGAACGGACCAGGGTTCTGCTTGTACAGAACTAAACACCGCAAATGTGAAGGCACTCTGTTATAACGAACCTTCCCAGTTTAAGTGTATTTCCTCAAGCAGTGCAGCAAAAAGTGCTTTGTTGTCCCGTGACTCTGCAACACACTCTAACAGGTGTCTTTTCCCACCGCTGCTTTAGATCATGTTTGGGATTCTCTTTAAGGTAACGTGATCAGCGGGAATCAGGCTAGTTGTTTGAGTTTGACACCTGTTGTTGCGTGTGTGTTTTACAATCTCCTGAATCTGAAATCCAGTTTTGAGTCAAAGCTCAGATCAGTCCTGTGTCTTCTGTCGCATTGTGCGTTTGTCCCGTACAGAAACCATGAACAAGCCTCTGTCTGCTTCATGCTGGAATTGTGGGAACTTGTGTGGAAGCAACAGTCGTTAAGGCCGTCACCGGCTGAAGCTGAGCCATGGAGCTGTGTGCTCATCTCCGGACATACTCAGATAAACACTGCAAAAAACTGACCCAATACACCCCCCACGGGGCAAATTAAAATGACTCGTGGGCATTTACTATTAAACAAAAATTTATTTAGTTAATAAAAGTCTGTTTCTAATTTATACCCAGTTTTATTACCAGTGTTGTTGTTTTTTTTATATCAAAATAATTGCATTGAAGTTTGCTATAGAGGTTGTGATTAAAAAAAAGAGAGAGAAAAGAAATTATATATTAAGGCTTATCCAAACATTTGCAATACAGTCCACTGGGTGGATAGAGGACGGTTCTGCAGTTGAGAATTTAGTTAAAATTTATGACCAAAAATGAGCCAGCCATTTCAAGTTTGAGTTTTCAATATTTGAAGTTTGAACAAAAGTGACGCAATTTTACTAAGTAAATAAATCAGTATTTCTTTCTCTCAAAGGTTGAGTAACCCAACATGAAATTTTTTATTGGTTCTGGTATAGCATACAAACTAATCAGATTCTCTTTCAAAAAAGAGAAAATAGAAAACCATAAATTTTTTTTTTACTTTAGGAATTATAGGTCAAACCAAATTTACTTTAAGCTTTCATTATTTCTACCTACTGCAATAAACATATTTTACCATCACTTTTTTTTTAAATCACTTTTGTAAATTTTATATTCAATATTTCTAGACAATAGATCATTTTTGACTGTAGAATTACATGTAAAACAGAATACAGTGCATTTCATTATTCCTACAATTTACCTTTGAGTTTGTGGATTAGATTTCGTTAAATGCTTCAAGTCACTTTTAAGCATAAGGTTAGTTTTCTTTCAGGCAAATAAAATGTATCCATTTATACATATAATAAAACTGTAAAGTTGGTGTGGCTGTACATTGAAGATATTCGCGAAAAAACTATTTTAGGGGACGTAATAGAAAACATCAAGATGGTTTTTCGAATGTATGGCCGTTTGTGCACGCATCACAAAAACTACCGAACCAATTATAATGGTGGTTTCACGGGTGTATTGGGCCAAACTTGAGGTAACATACAGGCTTTATTCCATCACAATCGCCCACGGGAAGAGGAGATGTACTACTTTGAAATTTAAATGTTATCATATTTTATATCATAAGAAAAAATAGACCTTGAAAAAAAATCAATAGTTCATCTCAAAATTCAACAAATGGCGCTTTACTTTTATTATTTTTTTTAATGCGCTCACGAGTGTACAGTAAAATTTCATGCGATCTAAGTCATGGGCACATCTAGTAAACAAACAAATAAATTAATTGCACTGTCCTTTACAGCAGTTTCATCATACCTAAAGACGACATTGAATTCATTTCAAGCTTTGATTCTTAATTTATTCATTCAGTTTTATTGATGACATGGAACAGTAAGAGCAAAGAAAAAAATCTCTACTGTTCTTGCCTTAAAAAGTCTTGCCTAATCGCTGAATTTAAAAGTTCAAAGTTCATCCCTATTCAAAAAACATTTACAAACAATGTAGCTGTTAGAAATGTGAAGTGTACCGAAAGTAATACATACAGTACAGACCAAAAGTTTGGACACACCTTCTCATTCAAAGAGTTAGAATTTGTATTAGGGCAAAACGAGTGGCATCATTAGTTTAAGAAATGAGGGTCAGTCTGTCGGAAAAATTGGGAAAACTTTGAAAGTGTCCCCAAGTGCAGTCACAAAAACCATCAAGCGCTACAAAGAAACCGGCTGACATGCGGACCGGCCCAGGAAAGGAAGACCGAGAGTCGCCTCTGCTGCGGAGGATAAGTTCATCCGAGTCACCAGCCTCAGAAATGGCAGGTTAACAGCAGCTCAGATCAGAGAGCAGGTCAATGGCACACAGAGTTCTAGCAGCAGACACGTCTCTAGAACAACTGTTAAGAGGAGACTGTGTGAATCAGGCCTTCATGGTAGAAGATCTGCTAGGAAACCACTGCTAAGGACAGGCAACAAGCAGAAGAGACGCATTTGGGCTAAAGAACACAAGAAAGAAAAACTCTTTGAATGAGAAGGGGTGTCCAAACTTTTGGTCTGTACTGTAGGTGGGGATATATATATAGCATACAGTTGATGGTCTTGTCATGAAGATTATGTTGAATAGTAGTACCTTTCTATAGAAGAGCTACTGTCCCAGCGGGAATTATTAGAGAATTATGTGCAAGTTTCCTTAGAATAAAAAAAATAAAATAAAAAAAATCAGAAAAAATTTAGATTGGAACGGGATATTTATAAAACATTCATACTTACAGAATCGCAATACAGCTCCAATCGGCACCTTGGTTTTATGCTATCGTATCAGACGGCTTCTACTGATTCCCTTCTCTGACGCACAGTACATTTGGTTTTACATGAGGAAATTTTTATTATTCTTGTTTGGCTTTTTAATGTTACAAGTCAAAGGCATTAGAATACTGTGAGTGTTTACTCTGGTTTGAAAGATCTAACATTCATTTCTTTGTTTATAAGAAATGTAAAAAAAAAATACATGTGTTGTTCATATAGTTTTATTATTATTATTATTATTATTATTATTATTATATCCATCCATCCCTCCATCTAGGCAATTTGGGAACGCCACTTGGCCTAATCTGCATGTTTTTGGACTGTGGGAGGAAACCAGAGCACCCAGAGGAAACCCACCAAGCACAGGGAGAACATGCACACAGACCTGAGGGAATCGAACCCGGGACCTGGAGGCACAAGGATAGTGCTAACCACAAATGAATTTTATTAACCACTATTATTATTATTATTTTACAGAATTTGTTTACTGAAATTAGTAGGTATGTGTAAGGCATCTCTTTCCATGTTTAACTCCTGCACTCCAAAAATGGAAGCAGCAAAAAACAACAAAAAAAACATTAGGTTTCATGCTAGGTGGAAGAAGTGAGAAACGCTCACACTTCAGTCACTGCACTGATATGAAAATCATCTTGAAAATGTGTTAATCAATACCTTTTAGCATCTCAGGTAGCACCACACTGTTCAAACTCTTCTCCTTCTTCTTCTCTGTTCTCTCAGGTGTAAAGTCGTTCCTGTTCTTGCTTTTTTAAGCTATAAACGGTCGTGTTTTTTATTGCTACCGTGCTGTTGTTAAAAGATCATCACTGCACAAACCCTTATAAAATTTTCTTTGTGGGTCCTTCTGACCAATCAGAGTCGAGAATTGCGGTAAGCTGCAGTAAACAATAGAAGAAATAAACTGCACTGAACTGTATGAGACAGATTTATCTTTTAATTAAATGTTTTATTTTGTATATCTTCATGCTCTTATGAAGTCACATTTTTACATTATATGAGAGAAGTAATAATAATAATAATAATAATAATAATAATAATAACCGGGGAAAAAGCTCATTTAAAACTAAACATAATACCGATTGGCGCTGTTATAATGCATAATAATCACAACTCATGTAGTAAAAATTCATAAGGCATAACACCGATATAAATGCATCTTAATAAATAACCTGAATGAACTCCAAATAAATATAAACACATTCATTAATAATAATAATAATAATAATAATAATCAGTAAAGTGCGCTTATTTAATGGCCTTCTTCGGGTTTTGTTAATCGAGTCCTCCAGGAATATTCTTGGTTTAAGCCGGAGCAGGGATGCTGTATATTTTTATCGAAGCATTAATATTGATAAAAATAAATAAATAACTGTGTATTTAGAATATATAGGATATAATTATACAAACAAAAGGTGCTAAATGTGTAAGGAGGGATTGAATAATTTTTTAAACCTCCTTTATCATCTCAATTATGAACAAATGAATAAGTAAGTAAATAAGTAAGTAAGTAAATAAATAAATAAATAAACAATTTAATAATCTCTTATTTTCTAGAAAATGAATGAAATGACGTTCTTATGGTGTAAGTGAAACTCGGAACTGATAAGCCGTAACCTGCACTCCGTTTGTGTTTATTGTGCTAATAAAACCCAAGAGTACTTTACATGAGAACTATTTAAGTCTGTGTTAATAACTTTGATCCACTTTTGTACACGTCTCTCCGCTCATGTTAATCAGATGAGGTTAAGGTGAGCGTTTAAAGACGGCCGCCGTGTGGACGGAATTTACTACGCGGTGAAGAGCTCGTGCTCCTTGTCTGTTCTGCCGACTGCGTCCGGGTTGGTGAGGGGGTCCAGATCGGCGAACAGGTTAAACCAGGCAGAGCGATCCTTCGCGACTTCACTGGTGTCTGTTTATCACACGCACACACACACACACACACACACAACACACACACACACACACACACATACATAAAACACTGAGGGAAAACTGGAACGCGTATGACTGCATTGACAAAACACTAAATTCTAAAAATACGAGCAACGTTCAAATCAAACCCAAATTTTTGATAAAATTGCTCGTGAATGTAAAGCACAGTACGGGGAAGAGACTCTTATCCGCAGAGTCTTATCAAAGAAGGCTGATATGACCACGGATGACGCCTGATCCTCGCCAACTTGAGGAAGAGACGCATCGGTCTGTGTGAACGTTACACACAATCATTCACCAGCACCACTTGCACGTTACAGGAACTCGGCTGGGAGTTATCGCCACGTCCCTCCTACAGTCCTGACCTCGCTCCAAGACATTTCTACATGTTTGGGATGCTAAAGGAGTTCCTTGATGGTGTCCAAGCACTAGTGAAACGCTGGGATAAGTGCATTAGTGTAGCAGAGGATTATATAGAGAAAGAAAGGGAGTTTTTACTCTTTACTCGGAACTGTGTTCTGTTATTCTGCACAATCAAAAGTCCTGTTTTGACTTGAACGCCAATCCATTGTATTTAGAGCTTGTCGAGAAAAACTCTTCTAAAATTCTAGTTGTGTCGCACTTCATACCCCGCTGGTCTAGTGAATACCCATAATGCACTTTATCATTTGTGAAGTCAAACCCAAAGAAATCCAAGAACTGCAATCATTGTTCCGAGTTAATGTCACAAGTCTACTGTACATATAAATGTACATATACTGTAAGCTATAAGAGATATGCATCAGGTGATGATGTGGCGTGTACAGTACTCACCTCTCACTGTCTGTTTGGACGTGATCTGATTGGCTGCCTTGGTTTGGTCACTCGGCCCTGAGGAGCTTTCTGAATTACCCATAATCCATCCTGCAACGACATCAGCAGAGAATTTATAATGATAAAAATATGATTCTCATATCAGCATTTTTTTCACGCGTCTTCTCTTCAGCGCAATTTCTCTTCGGTCGCTTAGTCACAGCTGTTGCTAACATCATAAACATTATTTCTTTATCTGTTGACCTGATTGCTCTGGTAGATGCTCTGGCGTACCTGACGCCGCAGACTGCAGGTGGTGAACGTTCTGGTCGAGGAGTTGTGAAGGGAGGAAGAACGAAGCCGCTTCCTCTTCCGCGTCTTTCTCGGGCTGAGCACCTGTGAGCGCAGACGTCCCTCCGTCCAGACTCTCGTCCTCTCCGAAGACGTCCCTCCACTCCCGGGAGAAATCCGCGTCCTCCAGTGAGCTGGAGCTGAGGAGCTCGGTGAGCATGCTCAGTCCCTCGTTCTCCTGCGCTCTGACGCTGCACGCAGGCTCCTCGCCGGCTCCTGAACACACCCGAGACGTTCACGGTACGTTTCTACAGCTTGACGTACTTCATTAGTAAAGTCTTAGGACTATGATTATAAAACAAAAAAAAAATTCTTATAATCTGCTTACAAAGATTCAATATTAGAGATGGGAATGACCAGGAATCACACGATACCTACTGTAGGTGCCGATTAGATCTGTATTGTGATTCTATCGTGGTACCTCGGCATACAAATTTAATCTCAAGAGTTCTTAAGGCGAAAGTTCATATTGCGAATTGCACTGTCCCAAGGGAGGATAATCCGTTCCGGCCACCCAAAAATATTACCATTATTACCAATTTCCAACACTATAATCAAATGTTTCTATGTAAAAACAATCAAACCATTTATAAAAGACATGTCAAATATGAAATAAAACAGACATTAAACCTCACAATTTATGAATCCACTTGGCACGGGCTGCTTTAAAAACCAAACTGAAAGCGGCTCCCTTTTCTTCTTGCTACCGTCCTTGCTGACATTCCTGGGACCCGCGGTGCTGCGTCGTCACTAAATCTTACACAAAATGTAAAAAACGACACGGGAAAATACTTAAAGTCGCTTCTCTTGGCTTTTGTTTTGGACGTTTGGAAGTTTTGGACGACTTCCGGACATGCAGTACAGTGCGCGCGACTTATCCGGCATTTGTTCGCAAAATTTACATTATTAAGGCAAAAATTTGTGTGCGAGGTTCCACTGTATAAGTAACGCGACTTCATAAATATACCAATTTTCAAAGAAACATTTTAATCGTAAATAATATTCTAAAAATAATTTTTTTGCGTTAAATCTAAAAACAATAAATAAAAATATTTAATGTAAAAAAAAAATTTTTTAGATTCAATTTTTATTTTTTTCGATTTTACGCAAAAATCCTCCTGTTTAGATTTGCGATACATCACTGAATATAATTCAGTTAATTAATATATTTATAAAAGTATTCAAACGTATGTAGTTGTAATTTTTGCCACATAAGTGTGGTATAAGAGAAATGAAACAGCCTGTCTCATGCTGCTTTAGGAAAACGATCCAAGACGGAGTGAAGTGTTTTATTCCTCCGCTGCTGGATTTCTACCTGGCTGCTTCGTGTCCTGATTCAGATCCCCGTCGTCTATTGAAATCAGCCTGTAAACACAGCGAACAGTCACGTCAGATGGTTAAATACGGCAAAGGGGAAACGTATAACGGGATGAAAAACGTCTCTGACGTGTCCTCTACGGCGGGACTCGCTTCCTCGTCTTCTGTCTTTGTCTTGTTTCTTTTCTTCGTCCGTTTCTTTGCTCCCGGATCGGATCCTTTATTCTCCTGCGTATGACAAACACACAAACAAACGGAAATGATGAAAACTATATTAGATTAAAGGATTATGAGAAGTGTATTTTAAATTAGTTTTTTCTTTTTTTGCTGTTGTTTATTTTATCCTTTCACCTTTTTTTTAAAATTGTATTTTGATTTTCTCTTAGACTTTCATTTTGTTGTTTGTTTTGGTGTATGCAGCTGTTTTAAGTCTATTTTAATGTTAAAATATGCTAAAATCAGTTCTGCACTGAAAGTGAGACGTTTATTAGGTACATAGGATGTTATTTAGAGTAATTAATAATAATAAATTTGCATGTACTGTAACATGTTCTTTGTTTGTTTTAGTGTTTACATTTTCTCTAAACCAGACAGATTACGGCTCCTGTAAAGAGATTATGGTGGCTCCTGTAAACCAGTAAACACCCTGTTTATACACACATCATTATGCTGACGGCTCGTCCTAATGATCACGCTTTATTAACACGTTTCCAGGTGCTAATAAGTTGTAATTCATATGACGCATGGATACCATCACCTCGCTGACCTTCTGCGCTGAGCGCTCGTACGGCTGGCAGCCTTTGAAGCTCTCGTGAATGGCAGCCATGGTGTGAGACGTTTTCTCCCAGGAATGCAGCAGCGTAGTCTGAACGTCAGAACAATCAGGGGGGGAAAAAAAAACCTTAGACTGTTTATCAGCTCTATAACACAAAACCATGAAAAGCAACACCTTTCACCTCGTCTTTGTTGTGTTCACTGAAAATGAGCTGTACTGTATATACAGATGTTATTTACAGTAATTAATAATAATACTAATAATAATAAAATGGACTTGTGTTTCTCTGAATGTGGATTAGGACATGGTGACCCACCTGGTAGTTAGTGAGGACGTGAGACAGGAGGTTACATCGACTGGCACCCAGTAAATCCACCTTCTGACAAACGTCGTTCTTCAGCTTGTCAAAGCCGGTCTTGGTGAGACGCACCTGAGCCTGAACCTGCATGAAGGGGGAGACGGTGCAGGAAATACCACGCTGAGCCCAGTGTGTCAAAATGTCATATGCTCCTTAATGACGTTTCTACAATATACACAGTAGGAATCATAATATACTACTGGTTGGTAGGGGTGTAACGATTCATTAAACCATAAAATAATCAAATTAGTTTATTATTAATAACGATTAGTAGATGACATCATCACGCTTGATTCTCACGCGGACGGCGAACGCTCTGGCATCATGTATTGTAGGTGTGAGGCGTAAAGTGAAAAATCTCACGAGCAAAAATCTTTAAAGTGTGGAAACATTTCACTCTTGACTGGAGCAAAAGGGCCACTAGAACCGGAGGGAAAGACTTTGTGCTGAAAGGGGCGTGGCCAAGCGCTGCTTTGTGAGGGATGCGAGAGTCAGGTACAGTAAGTGGCAAAGGATTCACACCTGAAGGGAATGCGGATAATTACTGACTGTGTGTGTGTGTGTGTGTGTTTGTGTGTGTGTGTGTGTGTGTGTTTGTGTTGCTGTGAGTCGGGTTGTAATTTCCAGTTCTCCACAATGAACACACACACACACACACACACACACACACACACATACACACACACACATACACACACACACATACACACACACACACACACACACACACACACACACACACACACACACTAAATAGCCATATTGTTCTTGGGTATGTATCCTTTTCCCACTTACCTCAAATTTCATTTCGCTTGACTCCGCCCCTGCCACTTGATCTAATTAATGGTTTTTATTGCTTATTTAATTAATTAGATTAATTATATTATTTTTATTGCTGCTATTTACATTTTTCTTGGTTGTGATTTTGTGTCATTATGGAAGTTCAAGACATATTTTATAAAGTATTCATTTTTATTATTTTGACAGTTAGTTACTACATGCACAAAGCAACCTTAAGCTAACCTCAAATTAAAAGTTGATAGTTAAACAATTGAGTAATTGCGCCACATTGATCGATTGATTAACCGATTCGCAAAATAGTCGTTATTTGCAATGTTAACACTACCAAGTTGAAACTGGGCGTGCTTTCTAGGTGGGAGGGGCTTGCTCTCTATTCCCGCTCAATCATAGTAAATAAAGGATATCTGGAAGCTCATGTATGCAGGCCTGATGACGCTTCCTTCCTAGTGTGTTACACTGCAGACGATTTTACGCGTCTCAGAGGAGGCACGTGTAAGCCTTCATGCTTATTAGATAGTCACGTGACAGGACAGGAGTTAGCTGCAACGTGACTGACCTTGCGGAACTTCTCCATCTGCTTGTGCGTGTCGGGGTCCAGCTCCTGCGAGACGTCCTTCATCCACAGCAGAGCTCCGCGGTACTCGGTCCTCGCCTGCTCCATCCTGTTCACGGTGAGCCACGTGTCTGAGATGGCTCTGTAGCGGAACGTCTCCACTTCCTGGTACAGGCGGCAGAGCGGGACGCGCAACGCCAACCTGCAGGGGTCAGCACCAGAGTGACTGAACTAAAGCGACTGATCCTGAAAACAATGACTAGAATGGCCAACAAGTTAGCGTGGGTTGAGTTTTTATATTTGACTATACGCAGAATCATTCATGATATACATGTACATCAGAATAAATAAACCAGAAAAACATACAGAATCGATTATCTGTGCATGCAATGATAACGAAAGGATTTCATCAGGGTGCCTCTGCACGAGAGTGTGTAGTGTGTTAATGGACGATTTATTTATCACACACCTCTGCTGAGAGGAGAAGCAGAGCGCTTTCCCTGTCGCCTGCATGATCTTCCCCGCTCGGCTTTTGTCCTGAGAGCCCTGAGAGCGCAGGAAGCGGCCCAACTCGTTCTCCTCCTGAGACAGAACTGAGACGGGAAAAGCGACAAAAGTCGATCGCTTTCCTATAACTGCACGCCACGGCAATTCAACACCAACAATTCTTTAACTTAAAAGCCATGCATCAATTTTTATTCAGTTACAGGTAAAAAATAACGATGCAGAATATCTGTAAACAATTATACAATTATATTCTTCTTTGCTCTTGAGGTTAATTTGCCATTCTAAGAAACCACAGAAGCATAAACTTTTCCTCGATCTTTAAGAAACCACTGACGCATACAGTAAGTGTGTAAACGTTAAAATAAACATCTCCTCGCGGAAATCTTCATTCCATCGATGATTTTTCTGAGTATGTTTATGTGGAAATGTGCAGTACAGTGCAGACCTCGATAAATAAGTGGTTACTATGGAAACAGTAAAACTGGAATAAAAAAATTTATAGATTTTATATTTCACATTCTTTTCTAGTGCAATTTTCTCTTCTTTTTACTCCAGAAAACATTGTTCTATCTTCTCATTCTATCTTATCCTTTCTTTCTTATGTCACAAACTGCATATCATACTGTGTATGTGACCAATAAAATGTGAAAAGTCGGCGTTAAAAGACCAGGAAGTTGAGAGAGAGATTGTGCGATCTATAGATTTATAGCATTTAATGTTTTATTTATTTGTTTATTTGTTTATTTGGGGGGGGGGGGTATGGGGTCTGGACGAGAAAATCGGCTTTAAGAGGCCAGAACTGGATTCCAACCGCTGTTAAACAACAAGAAATAATATGAAAATGCATCAACAGTGCTCTGATTCTAGAGACTACGTACAACAGATTCTCCTCTGGTACTGTTCTATCACTTTAAGGAGCTCCATGCATGTCCTCTGCACCGAGTGGAAAACCTGCAGGAGGGAAAGAAATCACGCCAAATGAGTGTTAGAAATGAACGAGCCTCCGCTTAGAAATCAGCCTTTACTTCTCCCCTCCATCTCTCTCACCTCCAGCTTGGCATCGAGGTCTGCGTCCGAGGCGACCACATGCTCATCTTCTTTCTTCCCCGTCACTTTAATAAGAGTCTGTTTGGTCTTCCAGTATTTCTGCTGGAATTTGTTCACCACTGAGGAGTCCTGACTCTGGACAAAGCGATCGAAGTACTCCCGTGCATAACCGCTGTGACAAAGCACACACGTTAATGTGGAATGAATGAGAATTTTTCTCTATGACAATCGTTGATGCTTGGCAATTATATATATACACACACACACACACACACACGCACGCACGCACACGCACGCACGCACACGTACTAGTGTCCGCTGTCCATGTCTCCAAGTGAGCTGAAAGAAAAGATATATACAAACAAATTAATAAATAAATACTGATTGTACATACAGGTTTATAGAATATTGTCTTATGTCACAGCTCTGCCGTAATCTTGATTCTAATTGGAAGGTGATTTAATGATCATCTCAGGATTATATTAAAGCGCTCGTTCTAATACGTTATGGTTTCCATGGTAACAGAATATTAATAGTAAATAATGGCGGCACGGTGGCTTAGTGGTTAGCACTGACACCTTGCGCCTCCAGGGTCCAGCTTTGATTTCCTCGGGGTCTGTGTGCATGGAGTTTGCATGTTCTCCCCGTGCTTGCCGGGTTTCCTTCGGGCACTCCGGTTTCCTCCCACATTCCAGAGACATGCAGATATGGCTGTATCTGAGTGAACTGCTAGTGTCTTACGATCCGCCACGCCTACTTCGATCAAAGGATGCAGGCTGCTTGTCAGTACCGTGTATTATGAAAACTACAGCAGGGGGCGGAGCTTTTTCGTACAAAACCACAGAGTTATGAAAGAGTCTTCCAATTAATGTTCGGGACTCAGACACAGTCTCAGTGTCTAGGCTAAAAACCTATTTATTTAGCCAAGCATTTTTGTAAATAGATTAGCCTTAGGTAAAGGAGCAGATCTGGGGGACTCATGGACGTAGAGTATTATGGTGAACTGGTATGTTTAGATGCCGTCTTCTTCACTCTCATTTCTCACTCAAGTTTGCTGACAGTGAAGTGTTTGGTTGCTTTAAATCTCAGTTCCCCCCCTCATGTCTGTTTCTTTCTGGCTCTCCCTTTTAGTTATGCTGTCAGAGTTAGTCCTGCCGGAGTCCCTGCTTGCACTCTGCACTAAATATACATTGTATAACAGTGACCATATATAACTGTCATCTCTCCTTCTATTTTGCTCTCTCCTCTTCTCTCTCTTCTGCTCTCTCTTTCCCTCTCCCTGTCTCTCTGTCGAGCTGTACATGTCGCTCCTGATCTGCCAGTGATCTGGACCCCCCTCTGCCCTCTGAACCTGCCTGACTCATCCTCGTTGTCCTGCTTCTGGCTGGAGATCTCGTCACATGGATGCCCCGTGTGGTCTGCCTGCGATGCGTGTGGTGACTCAGGACGGTTCCACTTTTCCACAAAGACGGTTCAGGCCTCGGCTGATGCTGACAGCTGTTCTCTGAGGACTCGTGACTGCAGTTGCTCAATAGTTCAGGACTGGAGTTTCCTATAGTCTACCTGAGCCTCCAAGAACAAACTGGACTCCATATCAACTTAAAGACACCAACTGTTATACTGGACTTCCAGCCTCCTAACACAGTATGAGTGCAGATCAATCCCTGCTATCCGTTTTCACCCAAATGAGGATGGGTTCCCTGTTGAGTTTAGTTCCTCTCAAGGTTTCTTCCTACTGCCATCTCAGGGAGTTTTATCCCTCATGATGATTGCCCTCGGATTGTTCATCAGGGACAATCATATACGTTCACATTTCATACAAACTTAAATAATTCTTTTGATTGTGTAAAGCTGCTTTGCCACAATATCAATTGTTAAAAGCGCTATACAGATAAAATTAAATGGAATGTAATTGATTGCATGTGTGAATGTTGACTGGAGGTTCTACCAAGGTTTAAAAAAATGGGAATAAATACAATGGTCACCACTGGCCTTCATGGTCCCTAGTTGGACTACAGAGGCTCCTAGATGGATGGATGGATGGATGGAATGTTGATGTGATGAGTTTAACTCTTATGGAATGAAGCCTATTTCATCCATTTCATCACACCATCTAATGGGTAATTTTTTCCCCCTAAAAAAGCACTACAACAATGTGTGTATGTACATTATATGGGCCAAAGTATTTGGCCAAACCTGTTACTTATTGAATTCAGGTTCAATCAATCAGGTCGCTTATCCCCAGTGAAGGACAATCTTAATGCTTCAGGGTACCAAGACATCTTGGACAATGTTACGCTTCCAACTTTGTTGCAACAGTTTGTTGATGGCCCTTTTCTATTCCAACATATAGCAAGGACTATAAAGACATGATTTGATGAGTTTGGTGTGGAGGAACTCGACTGGCCCAAACACAGAGCCCTGACCTCAACACCATCAAACACCTTTGGGATGACCTGGAACGATGGAGAATGGTCTACAAAATGAACGGACATGAATTCCACTGAATTCTGTGGAAGTTCTTATAGCTGCAAAAAGGGGACCAACTCCATCTTAATGTATATGTATTTGGATACAATGTCATTGCAGGTTTGGCCAAATACTCTTGTCCGTATAGTGTATGTGCAATATAGTGCAGTACAGTATAGTGCAGCCCTTTCACGCTACTGCGCATGCGCAGGTTGATGATCACGGCCTTCTTCATTATTTATTCATTAAGCAGCTGCGCAAACACTGCGTTTAAACACTTCTATTTCCAATACTATATACTCGGACTGTTAACCAAATGAAATAAAATCCACGTGAGATTATATGTATATATCTACAGTTATAATATAATATGATATAATAAGGGTTATTAATCCGTCCATATTCTGCCGCATAAATATAAACAAATAAACAAACACAGTTTCCGGTTCGGCAAAAACAAAAATACAGAACGGCTGTAAACATGTCATTTAAAAATTCTCATAATTTTTTTTTGTTTTGTTACCTTGTTCCTTTGAAATTGTAGCGTTTTTTTTTTTCTTGTTGTTTAAAGCATCTTCTCTGATCTTCACTCCTCCGGTTATCACACAGCCGACGGTTGCGCGCGATGACGTCACGTCGACGCACGTACAGAACCGACTCATGAATGTGACTCGTGATGAACGAATCGGTTCGTTATGATTTAATTTTTTTCCTAATTTTTTACTTATACTATCACACACATATTCAATTATGAATAAAAATTAAAATTACAGAAAAACGGAGAGGAAATGACAGAATATTACATTACAAATCTTGGATGTAATGCTGATTGAATCGAACCGTTCAATTCATTTTAAGAGTCGGTTCATAAAAATGAATCATATTGAAGATGATGATTTTCGCTAAAGTGGATCGCCAAAAACTCACTCACTCACTCACCCACCGTCTATACCGCTTTATCCTGTATACAGGGTCATGGGGGGACCTGGAGCCTGTCCGAGGAGACTTAGGGAACAAGGCAGGGTACATCCTGGATGAGGTGCCAATGCATCGCAGGGCACACACACATGGACACACACACACACACACACACACACACACACATTGCTGTTGGGCCCTTGAGATAGGCCCTTAACAAAGTCTGCTTCAGAATCTCATACCCTGTGCTGTGACATGAAGCTTGAATATGCAAAGAATAAATAATTTTACTGTGCAGTGGGGGGCTGGAGCCTATCCCCAGAGACTTAGGACACAAGGATACACCTTGGATGGGGTGCCAATCCAACACACTCCCATTCACACACTACAGGCAGCGTGGAAACGAACCAACTAGCCTGTGGCACAAGGAGAACATGCAAACTCCATGCACACAGACCGGAGGCAGGAATCGAACCCTCAAACCTGGGGTGAGAGGCCACAGTGCCGCCACCAACCTATTTTATTTAACAAATTCATAATTATTAATTAAATTTCCCTGAATTCCTATTTAATATCTTTCCTAAAATAGACACAAGACATTTTTTTGTAGGTGAACATTCAAGGTAAATATTCAAGAGTTTAGTTTCTGGTTACTGTGTTGAAAGCCAAAGAGTCAACTCTGCATTTTTACATGTTTCTCTATAAGATTTAAACACTTTAAAGTGAGTATGTCGATTTATGCTAAAGGAGCCCTGACTAAATATTGTTAGTAAATGAATAACATAATATTCAGAAGTTGGACATTTCTGTATTGAAAATAATTTTTGATCGATTTTAGGAAATATTCTTATCTTTTGAGATATTGTATTTTTTTTTAATTCTCATCAGCTGTAAGCTATAATTAGTGAAATTTAAATAAAAAGTGGTTTAATAAACGTAAAAGTGAAATAATTTACTTTAAATGTACTATATCTAAATGTACAAACTAGAATATATGAGAGTTTCACTTTGTGAATTAAAGTTCAAAATAATTTTATACCTTTTTTGTTGTTGTTTGCATTTTTCCTGTGTGTGCTTAAAATCTCATTATCAGCTACAGACATCATGTCTGAGAGAAATCCTGAACAAACCTCATGTGTGGATTTCTCATCCTGATGTGACATTCGTCCTCCAACACTGATAATTATGATGGATGACACAAGCTGCTGTCTATTATTGTCTGGAATCTAGCTAGAAAAAAAAATATTGATTTATGCTTTTAATGCATTTGAAACTCTAGTAAGAGAAGAAAAATGCATATATACAGCACTGTGCATAAGTCTTCAACTCCTCTTTATTTTTTCATCTTCATGTTTTTTATATATACAGTACTGTGCAAAATTCGGGAGCTCCTCTTTATTTTTTCATATTTTCCTTCCGAAGAGACAGACTTTCCTGTATTTTTAATGTAGTCTTGAGGAATAGTTCTCCAGGCTTCCTGAAGGACTTTTTCTGGCTCTCATTTTTGGCAAGTTTTTGTATATTATTTTCAGTCCAGTCCCTCTACCTGAGCTGTTTCAGAAGATTTTTTCAGCATCATCCACCATAAGACACATATCACTAAATATCCGCTATATGTGTAGAGAGCGAGCACCTTTAAAGCTCTTTAAATTCCCTAAACCGTGACATCACGGTGAGTCGGGTGTTAAACCAGATGCCACATCCAAAATGTCATATTCATGAGAGTTTTCATCACCTCCACTTCATGCTGAGGGATATTTGCCTTCTGAAATATTTTTAACTTTTTCATCAACGTCAGTGGAGACAGATGTGCCAACGGTGCATCGGGGGAAAAAAACATTTAGAGACATTTTTCAGACGAGGTTGCTGACATGGTGTGATAAAAAAAAAAAGCTTAGTTCGGAACATTGTGTGTGAGGTGCGAAAAAAAGTCCACTCAAAAAAAGACACCGAAAAGTCTTAAATTACTGTGTCCATCATTTAAACAAGGTGACAGACATCAGCTTTAATGAGTGGAAGAGCTTCCCCCCATTTGTTAACTGGGTCAAAAATGAATTTGTGAAAAAAGAAATGAAGAAAAAAAAAAAGTTAGCCCTAAGCATGTTGAAAGAAAGCAGCAGAAAACAGCTTTGTTTATTCTACGATGTTGTTAGAATTCGTATCTTTGAATTACTTTGGATTTAGTCAGACATTTCCAGTGATCGTTTGAACGGTTCAGGGATCGCGACAACATGACTGTAGACTTAACAGGACAACATAACATGAATGTTGACTTGAAAAAACAAAAACTAGTGAAACAGCTAGTTAGCAGATTAGTTACAAAGGTACAGCAACTATTCACTGACATACAAAAATCACACAGGAACAATTTCAACTGCTGAAGTTGGCAACACTCTTTTAAAAAACAAAAAAAACTCTTCTACTGAATATTTCTGTTATCTTTCAAAGCTTGGGCAGTTTTACACCCCGTCTCGTACGCTGTGCTCTTCCTCTCTTCAAGGTCGCTCTTTACACTCCTGCCCGCTCGACCACCACGGGCTCATAAGCTTTTAGCTGCACCACGCCGTGTCTCTTCCAGAAAGCATCCGGTATATCGACTCTCCAACCACCTTCAAATCATGTTTAAAGAGTCTTTTATACAGAAGTGAGGATCCCACATGATGTAAGGCTGCACTCAGATCTTATATATGACTTCTATCATTCAGTTGAATTTTGGACAGTGACCTTGGGTGACTAGAAAGAAGCCTATATAAATAAAGTGCATTATTATTATACGAAGTCTTTCGGCTGCTCCGGTCTAGGCGGACTATCAATCTGCACAACAACTTGGCACAGGTTTTTACACCAGATGCCGTTCCTGATGGAACACATTTTATCCAGGCTTGTGACCAGCAACCCACTGATAGCGGGGCTTGAACCCCAATCCTCAGATCTCCAACCCAACAACCTGGATCCCCAGCCCCCTGAGCTACCACTCCCCCATTATTCTTATTATTACTTACATTTATATCTATTCTACAATAGTTTGGAGTGACATATCTGGTTATAGGATGCATAAATGTAACACTGTAACACAGAAATTTCCTTCAGTTTAATCTCATATTACACTGCCAGTCAACAGCTTGCACATACCTTCTCGCTCCATGGTATTTCCTGATTTTTATTTCTTTTTACACTGTAACAAAATGTTGAAGGCATCCAAAATATGCAATAATCGCCTTTTGATCTCCAGTTGATATTGAGATGTACATCTGCTACTTCTGCTCTGTGAAGCTTCATAACGGCTCTAATCTGAGCTGCTGGTTGTTAATTGGTGATTTCTGAGGCTGGTGACTCTAAATGAACCTCTGCAGCAGTAAGTTTTGGTCTGGCTTTCCTGGGAAGGTCTTCATGAGAGCAGTTTCATCCTGGAGCTTGATGGGTTTTACAAACGCACTCGACACAATAATGTTCACTTGTATAACACTTGTACACAAACTATTCCAGAACAGCTGACCTTCATGTCTTAAAAGAACAACTGAATGTTGTTGTTGTTGTTAATTAATTAACTAATGCTATATGCGTTATTTCATAGTTTTGAAATCTACAATCTTCTAGAATGTAGAAAATAAATAATTAAACAAAAAAACATCAAATTAAAAGTTGTGACCAAACTTTTGACTGGTACAGTAAATTAATATTAATCACATTTATCTATCTTAGAGATTCAAGTATTTATGATTGAAAGCCTAAATACACTTGTTTTTAACCACGCCTGTGCAAAAGACGACCACTGTTTATGATTCGAGATGCAAATTTTCTCATGACAGCAATCACAATGTCGATTGAAAGAATTTTTTTTTTAAATATGCAGCGTCTAGCGCTGTAACCATTGGAATCAACAATTTGATTTATTTATTTTTGTACCCAGAGATAGTGAATTGTTTTGCCACGAAGTGGGTGTGGCCTAGGATGAAAGTCTAGACTAGAAAAAATTAACAAATTGTTTCAGGGAAATATGCGAATTAAAACAGATATCAAATTCTGCTGACCTGGTAACCTTCCTCAACCTCAGCTACCCTGTGGGACGTTCTGGACATTTTTCTCTACAGTGACATTTATTTTTATCATATTTATATCATTTCTTTTTGACATTCCAAAAAGATCAGAAAAGTTCGCTGGATGGATCAGAATCTAGTACAAAGTTCTCCTATGAAGTTCTAGTATAAAATTTAACAACGATGAAGGATGTTCCCTTAAGCTTGAGTAATCTCTGTTCTGTTCATTGCACCCAACAAATCAGCACCAGACTCACTAAACACATCACAGCTAATTCAATATAAACCTGTTTCCGAGTTGTAATTTAACTAACCGTCTACAGGAATGTATTTATGCTTGCACAAAAATTCCCATCCGCTTTGTCCAGTCGCATGTCCGATATCTCCCGATCATCCCGAACGGAAGTACGGAGCGTCGCTGTGGTAGTTATAATCCGGACAGACTTTCTGCAGCAGTTTGTAGTCTACACTGTGAAAGGACACGTACACGCAGATGACCTTGAATGGCTTGGAGCACATCCACGAGACGTGGCTGTGTGTCTGCTGATGCTCGCAGCTCTTCGACGGGTCGAAGCTGCACCTCACGCCCCTCTTGCTCTGCTCCACCTTCTCCGACTCCACCCTGCAGTTGAACAGCTTCGACTCTACAGATTCCCTGACCTCCCGTGGCGTCGGTCCGAACACAACGATCTTGGTGGATGGCGCTAATCCGACCGTGACGTTCCCGACGCCGGTGGTGTTGCACAGGAAGTGGACGCTGAAGGTTCCGTTTCCGTGGTCCACGATCTTCCCTTTGATGAGAAGATCCAGGGACGCAGTCTTGACCCTGCAGTGGAAGTCTCCCCAACCGAACATCTTCCTCAGTTTCCCGGGTTTGAACGCCGGACGCCTTTTAGTCTGCTGGTTTGCCGGATGGAGGGTCGTGAAATCCACAAACGGGTCCTCAAGCTCGTGCTCGCTTTGGAGCGTTTCGAGGAAAGCATGATGAGCAGCAACGGCTTCTATATTCGAGGTTCGAATATCTGATTCATCACCTCGCCTCGGTCTGTGCTGAAGGTCAGTGTGTCCTTCGACATGGACGGTCTGTCAGGGGAAGAATAATGAGATACAGTTAAGAATGTAATATTGCGCAACACTAAAGACAAGTATCTAAAGACTCCAGTTCATGGTGTCTTCTATCTACAAATCCTTGACCGCGCACTGACACTAAACAACACTCTTTTATTTATTTATTTTTTGGTGGTCATTGGACACTTTTTCATAACGAAGATGGATTAAAATGTTCTTGAAGGTTGACCAGAATAACCGAGCCACCCTCTGAGAGAACTGAACAGCTTCAGGTCTGAATGTGCTGCGTCACTCAGGGAAGGAGAGGCGACCGAGGCTGAATGTTGACTCGTGCATGTGTCTCCTGCAAGCGAGGCGATTTATTACTTATCCCTTTGATCAATAGACCAAAGATTCCAGTTTGTCACTCATCTTCAGCTTCAGATTGAGGTCAGATACGAGTCAGCTACAGGACAAACAAGGGAGGTCGTCTCGTGTCCTGGAATCCATTACAGCTCCAGTGTATTGTGGGTGTGTATTTCGTTTAAAGGAGCATTAATTGCTTAATTATGTGACAGACTTTTAACCTGTAGGCTGCAGCTATCGCCATCCCCAGGAAGACAAATCAAGAGTGTCAGTGTCAAGCCTGCTACTCTTAAAGCCTTATAACTGTGCACAACATTGCTTGCTGTGCACACATTTCATTTTAACGCTTCTAAAAACAGTTATGCAATCACCAACCTTCTTTTGGAACAACAACAATAACAACAACAACAAAAGTGTCTTATTTATTTAAGAAAAAACGACTAAATCTGCTGTAACATGTACATGAGAACAGGATATAACTTTTTCCATCGCTGTTCCCCGTCATTAATTGTAACCATAAAAGGAAAAGTGTAAAAACGCCCCACCGTTCAACTCAAAGCGGGACTTGACATAAAATTTCTGGTGAATGAAGGTGTGCTTGGTATTAGTGCATCATTGGATTATATAGAGATATAAAGGGGGTTTTTACTCTCATAACTGTGTTCTGGTTTTCTGCACAATCAAAAGTCCCGGTTTGACTCGAACACCTCTCGCCGTAATTGGAAACTAAGTTAAGGTGTTTAAAATGACTCTCCTTCATCACACCACACTGCCATAGATTATTATCGCCTGACTTGATGTGTAAATACAAATAAATCACTTGACGATTTATGAATACAGGAATCATAGGGAGTGTTAATGTTCAATACTCACATTGCATGTTCTCTCTCTCACTCTCTATTTGTATAAACCTTGTATAAATCTGCCAGAGAGATTAATGTGAAATAAAGCCCTCAAGACGGAGCTGAGAGAAACAACGCAGTGTCTTTCAACTCCCTGTGGATTTCCTTTTAATGAGATCATTTGCACACAATTAACAACGAAAAAACCCTCACAGACTGGCAGTCGCTTTTCCCTTACTCACTCTCTCTCTCTCTCTTCTCTCTCTCTCTGTTACGTTTGTCTCTGTACTGTAAGGCTCTCTGCTCTCTTGCTCCAGTGATATGACACATAATTAAGAGTAAAAATGAGATTTCCCCCTGAACAGCATTTTTCATGTCACTTCACTGAACACTATCCGCGGACTGTACCCACAAATCATTATCACTATATTTTATGTAATATTCAGGATCGGTTCTGGTGGTTAAACATTTTCTTTCCGCTAGAAACAGAAACCGTCCGAGAAATATGACCAATATTACCCATTTCCGGCACTATAATCACATTTCTCAAACGGGCTTTGCTTGGCTTTCCACTGACGCGAACAAGTGTTGAAACGGCTCCCGGACGGACGCGTAACTTCTTGCAAAATTTCAGTTCTTAAGTCTTACAGTAAGTCTTAAGTTCGTATGCCGAGGTAGCACTGTACATTTGTTTTATATATATATATATATATATATATATATATATATATATATATACACACACACACACACACACACACACACACACTTTTTAAGCAACACATTTCAAGAGTTCTTCCGCACATATTTAATGCTTCTTTACTCCCTCAATCCAACCCTCATCTAGTTTATACATGGAGTTTTTAAAAGTTCCTCCAGAGAGACAACCATTTTAATGAAAGATTAAAAAAAAAAAGAGACAAACTGATGAACCTACTGTATAATGGCACTAGATTTTAACTTTATTGTTTATAAGAGACAGGAATTACCAGGGATCACCTGATGTGATACTTTCACGGTACCTGGGTACCGATTCTATTCATATTGAGATGTTTTAAGTATCATGATTTTATAAATGTCCAGCTTTGATAATTCTTTCAGATTTTTTTTACAATTCAAATATATAAAAAACTTATATATATAAAAAATATATATTTAAAACAATTATTTGCTTCTACCACACAGGATGCTGTTCTGTGTGAATAGTTTAGAGGTTTGTAGAGGAACGGCAACATTTTACCACTTCAAATGCAAATATTCATAAATAAGAAAAGATAAATGAATAAATACATAAATATAAATATAATAAATATTAATCTAATAAATATAAATATAATAATATATAACAAAAATATAATAATAAAAAGATAATATATATTTTTTATTGATTAATGTCAGTGTGGTGAAACATAAAACGGCACAAGAACAAACCATGATAGGTATCTGAATTGTCTTTTCCTCCAAAAACAGATTTGTAAAAAATTTATTCTTTGGTTTGTTAAGAGTTTCATGCTTTTTAAAAGCATCTCACTTAGACCTTCTTTTGATAGAAAAACACTATTGAGTTCTAAATAAAAATACAATTACAATGATCCCTTTCACTTATTTATTTATTCATTTTTTTTGCTGATTCTATTTAAAAAATCTTTTTGTTTTGTTCTTGAAAGCGTCTAGCGTTGTAAGTAGAAGCTTAAAAGAAAAAGCTCGTCCTGCCAGTGCAGAATCTAAATCTTTAGAAATCTTGAAACTGTTCACTATCCAAATTATTTTATAGTTCTATGTGGAACTTTCCCAAAGTGAACTGAAAAACCCACAAAGGTTGTAAAAATATTTGACTAAATTAAAAAGGATTAAAATCCTGGACCAGGACCTGAAGCTGCTGTGAGGTTTATATGCATATATATTACAAGACCCTCTCATCTCTCTCTCTCTCTCACACACACACACACACACACACACACACACACACACACACACACACACACACACACACACACACACACACACACACACACACACAGCTGGAAGGATGTTAGAGTGTGACATGAGGCTGTCAGCACTGAAACTGACGGCTGGTTCTCACACCCGTGATGGAGTCAGGCTTAATTTAGTTTCGCTCCAACTTTCTGCTAAAATCCTGCTGATTAAAAGAAGAAGAAGAAGAAGAAAAAAAAATGGAAAAGTTCGGAGTGTAATAACCACAGAACCCGATATTATGGATTCGAAATGGACAAGGAGTTCAGAATTCATGTGACTTTTTTGCCTCTGAAAATGCAAAGATCACTTTGAACTTGAACCGTCATGACATGCACATCTGATCCGGAATTGAACAATGTGGCTTGTAATGTGAGCGCAGCGAGTGTAGTGTGGCATCATTCAAACAGGTTCTTTATGGGATGCTTGGTCCATCCATGTTCCACACTATTTAAAAGTGGCTAATTTGAAAATCTTTCTAACAGAGGAAAATCTTTTGCTGCTAAGTTCTACACAGAACCTTATACTGTAGTAGTATTGCAACATTTTTCTGTACTTGTACTGTCTGTACTTGTGGTGATTTTTGTAAGTTTTAAAAGAACTTAGCAAAATTAAACTTTAAATATGTATTCAAAAATATTTAATAGCAATTTCAAATTTAATTATCTGAAGGAAATTTTTTAAACTTTATTTATTTCTTGCAAATTATCTCCCCTGACATCACGGCCCACCACTTCGACAATATTCCAGTGTTCTGGAAGTGTAAACATTCCATAGATAATATATATCTCAAGGATGAAGCTCACACCAACCTAAGTAAGAACCTGGGTTCTAGCTTTTCCTTCATAGAACCATAATTGATAACAAACTAAAAAAAAAAATAAATAATCCAACAAAATGACTCTGACTTATCAGAATTCCAACCGGAGCTAAAAACTCATTACTGAGGACGAATTCATGCAATTGTTGTAGAATTGTTTTAGTCTTTGTTCCTCCAGGCTGAAGCAAGGACATACACATTCGCATTTACACTTTAAAAGACATTAACCCTTTCAGGGACGGGAGTTGCATCTGTTCTCTCGCTCCTATTAGTGAGAAATCGATAGAGAGTCTGTCTGAGTAGGTGAAGGTGAGGTGAGAGGATCACAGAACTGTTCTTCATCATCATCATCATCATCATGTCCACGCACCTTGACATTTCACTCCAGCTTAAGATGATGATAGAGATACAGTGAGATTGAGTAAGATCATAGACTTCGGAAGTGTCATAAACAGTAGCTTTTGTGCAGCAGTTCCACTACCGACAAAATGTGTTAGAAGACACCAGACTGTGTTTTTTACGTTCGTGCATCACCAAGGTTGAAAGTTTTCTCAGGACGCCGGAGCCATGTTCGAACTGCTTGATTCACGTCTGAAACCCCGGCCTCCCAGGAACTCCTTTAATGACCCAAACATTTTGAAATGCCTTAAAGCGAGGTCATGGGGGATTTGGCAATAACTCCCATCCGAGATCCTGTAATGTGCACGTGGTGCGGTGGGCAGTATGAGGTTGAGCATTGTCCTGCAAAAACAGAATGCGTTTGGTGATTTGTTTTATTCCGTTAAAGGAAAGGGCCATTAAAGGAGTTCCTGGGAGGCCAGGGTTTCAGACATGAAGCACGAAGTCCGATCGTGGCTCCAGTATACATACCGAGAAAACTTTTTACCTTGAAGGTGTCCAAGCACTAGTGAGACACTGGGATAAGTGCATTAGTGTAGCAGGAGATTATATAGAGAAATAAAAAGAGTTTTACTCTTATAATAGTGTTCTGTTATTCTGTACAATCAAAAGTCCCGGTTTGACTCGAACGCACCTGGTATTTTATCTATGGTATTTAATCCATCGATATACCAAAATGATAATATCATTATAATTTTTAATAATTCATATATTTTTTGTTGCTTTTATTCAAATACAGGATATAATCTGTACACAATAAAGGTTAACGGTTGAGCATTAAAAGCTGGTGTACATTATTCTGTTTTGGTGCAGATGATATCACAAAATATTATTATATATTATTCTATGGTATAATATATATGGTACGGTATATAAAAAGATTCGGAGAATATTCCTGGTTAATCAGAATCCTCAACATAAACACACAAACAAAACGCTGCTTCTGTAGTTTCTCTGACAAATTAATTGCTTTCTTCATTTAAATATGTATTATTTGTCCTTAATGTTTCACATACATGTTTAGTTTGTGATTAATCAAAATGCATAAGGTGGAGCTGGTGTAAATTAATCTCATGCATATAAATAAGAATAGAAAACATGTATGCTTAAATTAAGACAAATACAATATGCTATAAAGTAATGTGTTATTAAGCCAAAATAAAAGGCACAGCACAATTTTTCACTGTAGTTCAGGATTTTGTCTGATATTATTACAGTTTATGAGATCAAAGCAGAGCTGAATCTGAAACAACCTCCTTCCAGCAAACACCAAAAAATAGATAGATAGATAGATAGATAGATAGATAGATAGATAGATAGATAGATAGATAGATAGATACTGTATAGATAGTACAAAAAAGATGGAAATAATATTAAATTCTCACCCAGTATAATGCAGGAATACTGATCCACACCAGGACGCAGGCGGAGAACATCCTGGAACACACACCAACTTTACCTCTCGTGTCTCCTTCACATGAGCACAAATACAGGCACGCACACACACACACACACACACACACACACACACACACACACACACACACACACACACACACACAAATACATACATACACAGAGGGAAAATCTCTGAATGTGTATTCAATATGAGCCCAGCATCTGTTCACACATTTGTGTGTGTGTGTGTGTGTGTGTGTGTGTGTGTGTGTGTGTGTGTGTGTGTGTGTGTGTGTGTATGAGTGTGAGATTGAGGGACAGGGGGGAGAGAGTAGAGAAAGAGGTGTGTGTGTGTGTGTGTGTGTGTGTGTGTGTGTGTGTGTGGGTGGGGGGGGGGTAGTATTCCAGATGTGCGAGTGGAATCACATCACAGCTGGAGAACAGGTATGCAATAGGCAGGCGTTAATGGCTCATTAAGGGTTGCCAAATTCATACATTTGCCATACATACCCCAGCTAATTATGTCTGAAGGATGTCGTATTGCACGTTCGAGTGTATGGTGATAGAGGTTTGAACCATGATCTGGCAACCTTAACTTTTGTTAATTGTTTAAGTGTACACTCTTGACTGTATGCACTGTACTGTGTATGTATGTGTGTATATTCAGCTAGAACTGGCGTAATTGAATAAAGATCACAATAGGTCTTAAAACAGAAGCCACAATGTCTCTGCCGCCCTCTAGTGGTGGTCTGCGGTACAATTTTTTTTTAACTGGGTTAGCAAGTGAGACCTTCTTCATCTGACTTTGATATTTCTACCAGATATAGATGGGGCGGGTTTCCACCTATGTATTTGTGTAGCCCTTCCCAATGCCAGTTTAATTTTTTTTTCATTGTTAATGTGCTTGCTTTTGCTCGCGCCTGCAGTTTCAGCTGCATGTAGTTGATTCAATTAGATTCAATTAGATTTGTATGGCGTGTTTTAATGGTCATTGCTACAAAACAGCTTCACAGAATCAGAAGTAAATTAGGGAAATGAGCATGAAATGTGTGAGAAAATATGTATAAATCCCAAAGAATAGATTGTCCCTAGGAGGCTCAGGTACAAAACTGTTTGTAGCAAGTCACAATTCCTCACAGAACGAAGTCCAAGACCATCTTCATGGTAAAGTGGTCCCCCGTCACCACGCACATCCATTGATGGATTGGATGCTACCAAGTCTTACACAAAGGATGGGGGTCGGATGTTATTTTTTTGTTTTCCAGTTACACTAAAGTAAGAAAGCCAACAAATTTATCATGTTTTATAACCGTTATAAATTTTTTTTTAGCTCATCATGATATGACATTATGTTTGGGGGGTATTATGGCATACAGTATACCTATGTCTGTGACATAAGACAAGACACTAAGAAAGTATTTCGTATTTCTCTTTAACTATATATTTTTATTTCCTTAACAGAACAATTCTACATTCATGGGCCTACGTAATGTGCATAGCAGCAAATGTAAAACAAACAAACAAACAAACAAAAAAACAGCAAAGAAAACAAATGCACACAGTAAAAGGTTAAGCCTGTATTATGTCTGACACCGGAAAATAAAAATGTTCAGGATGGTTCCACAGCTTCCCTTATGCTATTACTATTATGATTATAAATTGCAGTTATTCTAATGGCGACATTTAGAATACTCTGGTTTAAAAATAGATCAGATAATAAATTACACAGAATTTAGCTTTATTTTATTAGTTCTGATTACTTTTCATACTGTAAATGTTATAAATATAATATAAATATTATCTGTAAGTATTTAATAGCAATTTCACACTTAATGACCAAAATGAAAAAAAAAAAATGAAAAAAAAAAAACTTTAAATTTTTCTTTGTGACACACCTGCAGTACCATCATGGTGCACCAGGGGGAACACTGTGCTGTTCCGTGTTCTCCTGTAAACTTTGATGTCCATTTTTGATGTCTAAGCTCGTTTGCGGTAATGAGATTATTGCTAGCAAGCAAATTTACAGAAATGGGTAGAACATTACAAAAGGTAGTTTTAGTTCAGGGTGCTTTGCAGTGATTATTGATTATTCAGACTTTGTAATGAATCTACAATCATTTTAACAAACTTCCAGTTCCAGATGTGTCCTTGAGAGTTTCCAAATGCTTGTTTTTCATCCTTTTTACATAAAAAAAAAAAAAAAACTTTTTTATATTCTCACATCTCCAAGCTATAACACACCACCTGGTTGTTGACTGTTGTCCTGTAACAGCACAAACTGTTTTACCCCATTATTGCAATCACTAGTTGTAATACCATCAATAAATCTTAAAGACTGTATTAGTTCTGCTAAACATTATGCATTTTGAAAGAGAAGGGCTCTGCATTTTATGATTAAAAAAAAAGGCAAATATTACACTATAGTGCTAAAATTATTTGCTTACCTGCCTTCATATGCATATAAACGTGACTAATGTCCCATTCTTAATCCACAGGGTTTAGTATGATGTTGGCCCCGCCCCCGTTTGCAGCTATAACAGCTTCAACTCTTCTGTGAAGGCTTTCCATAAGGTTTAGTAGTGTGTTCATGGGAATATTTTGACCATTCTTCCAGAAACGCATTTGTGAGGTCAGACACACTCCTAAACCTTGTGGAAAGCCTTCCCAGAAAAGTTGAAGCTGTTGTAGCTGCAAAGCTGCACATTAAACCCTATGGATTAAGAATTGGATGTTATTCAAGTTCATATGCATGTGAAGGCAGGCAAGCAAATACTTTTTGGCAATCTACTGTATCTTTGCAGATTATGCAGGAACGTTCTCCAAAGCAGTGGCGACTGGGGGAAAAGTTTGTTGGTGGAGCTGTGCCACATTGACTAAACACAAGTATGTATTTAAAAAAGAATGAAAAAAAATTATTAATGTTGAAATTTCTAACATTCATTATGTTTATTTCAGATTATTACTTACGAACATAAAATTTTGCCGAGTCATTATAATTTTTATCATGCAGTTAGATGCAGTGTCCACAAGAGGGCAGAGTGTTTACTCACGTTTCCTTGTGCAAGCTTTCCAAAACGATTTGGAACACGTCCAGAATCATACTTACCCTTCCACCCTTTGGTGGCACATCACTTGATCACTCTACAGGACCCTATATGATCCAAAGTACATCACATGTAGATTTTGGCAAGTGAGCCAATAAGCATTTCTGTCCTTGTGTGTTTTGAACTTCCTGATATTAAAATTACAGACTATGATTAAATTTTTTTTTCTTCTGTGTATATAAATTTCTCCCAAACATTAACTTAATGTGGAACAGCTTTTGTGTGCCAGTCTCCTTGAACAGCCTGGTAGCACTGCAGAGGTATTTCCTTCTAAAAATGTCACCCTTGCAACCAATCAGAGATGAGAATTAGGGGTGGAGCCAATGGCTGTCAATTAAAACATAAATGCATTTTAGTTTCTCTGCTTTCTCAAGGCTTTTTTTTTTTTTTTTGCGCTATTGGGGTTGCCACCAATTGGGCTGTTTTATATAATTTATCAAGTAATCAAGTGAGGGTGTAATGAATATACAATACATTACAACTGAGCTACAGTATATGAGACCTGTATGAGGGCAGGTTTCAAGCACTTTCTAAACCCAGGTGACTCGCAGTACAAGCCCCCAGATTCCAGTATTACTTGAGGCAGTTTATGTGAAAACCGAGGGTATGAGATGAAAAAAAAAAAAAGAAACCAACATTATTTTATTTAGATTGATTATTTTTATCGGCACCACATTCGGCAGATGGAGAGGGTTAAGGGAGTGGAGGAATCTCCAAAGGGATGCTGATTGGACATTATTTCTGCATGACTACAGCTGTGAAAATTGGAGCTGAATCAATTTGGAACCTGTATTACATTATTTTAATGCCCACTGGTTGTTTTCATGTCCACTAAATTCATGGTTTCCCCCAGGGAATGTGGCGCCCGGTCACTCATTGGAGTCTGCTAGAGCTGCTTTTCGATTACTACAACAATCTAGCCACACATAAACACTCAGATGAGTGTTCGTTACTTTTAGACATGTTTTTGAACAGCATGTGTTCTATACACCGATCAACATAACATTAAAACCACCTGCCTAATATTTTGTACACCCCCCCCCATGTGCCACCAAAACAGATCTGACCTTTCGAGTCATGGACTCCACAAGTCCTCTGAAGGGGTTATGTGGTATGAGGTAGCAGTTTGTGCAACAGGTGCTTTTCTTTAGGATTAAACCAGACGGACTAGCCGTCACTCCCCATATGCACAACACTGAGCCTTAGCCTCAGCATTAACCTGTCTCCAGTTCACTGGTTGTCCTTACTTGGGGCACATTTGGTAGGAACTACCAATATGGTAGCGGTAGCTCAGTGGTTAAGGTGTTGGCCTACTTATCAGAAGGGATTAGGATCAAACCCCCCACCACCACCACCACCATTGGGGGACTGACCAAGGCCATTAATCCTCCACTGCTCAGATGTATAATGAGATCAAATGTACAGTAAGTCACTCTGGATAAGGTCATCTGCCAAATGTCATAAATGTTCTAATCATTACACCCCCCCCATTTTTCCTGCTTCCAACACACCAACTTTGACTGGTTACTTGCTGCCTAATACGTCCCATCCATCGACAGGTACCAGTGTAACCAAATAATTAAGTTAATTAATTTAATCTATTTGTAGATTTAATGTCATGGCTGATCAGAGTTTTGTCTCCTGGTTCTGACGATGCCAGTTCCAACCCTTTGGCTTAATTGTACTATTGCGCAACAGCTACCCACCAGGGGCAAGCAAGTGTGCAAGAATATGCTGTCCACCTTCCAGCACAGACAAACACAGGATTGGCTAGTGTTACTGTGATTGACCAGGTGTTAGAGAATATGCCCCTCCCACCATGAGCACATCATCAGGACACACTAACTCTTATTCCTCTGTGTTACAGTAGAGGGTTATAACTGCTGATTGTTGTTTTTGGGCTGTAAATTCTCAGAATCCTGACGAGTATAACTTCACGGAAAAGTTTCAGTATGTCTGTTTTAAAACAAAACCTTAAATCTTTCTTGTTCCACTCAGCCCCGATGTAACCAAAACCACAGCGAGCGTCTCAAACACACTCCCTCCTTCATTCTTTTATTTTCCTTCGATTCCTCAGATACAGAAAGAGTACAAAAGCACTAAACCTTGTTAGACTGTCTTACAACGTAAATTTCAACACAGATCAGATACCACTGCTTTTCACTTCGTTTATACACGAGATCTTTTTTTTTTCTCATTAAAAAAAATACACAGTTCATTAATATGAAAAAAAAAATCATCAACATTCGAATCATTATTTACACATTACACAAGTGAGAAAGTGAAAATCCATGCTTCATCAGCCGCTCGACCTCAGGGCGTTGAGCAGCTTCAGCCTTCGAGATAAAAAAAAAAAAAAAAAAAAAAGAGGAACAAACGAAATAAATAACTCAAAGAAAAAATGTTCACACTTACATTTACTAATACTGCATGTGTAGCCTTTTATATTATTCTTTCATTAATTGGGCTTGAAGAATGCGTAAAATTGTTTAGCTGTCAGACAATAAATAGTCCTATACTGTACGTATATAGCAAGTTTTATAACCTTTGATATATTTTTAATGTTACAGATTTAAAGCAGCAATTTGTGATGTGATCTATATATATATATATATATATATATATATATATATATATATATATATATACTTGTATAAGTTACATAAAACATTTTTATATATATATAAAATTCTAACAGTACCCGCTTTTTTATCATGAAACAACTACAGCCATAGCGATCGTACATGATCTTTTGGGGAGGGAGAGAGAGAGAGAGAGAGAGAGAGAGAGCGTCAGTAACATGTACTATGAAGGTCACACTCTGTGCACACGCACTGGTATAATGCATCGACTGAAGTCAAGTAAAGGTGTTCATACAACATTATTATTTTACGACATTTATCTATGAAAAGGCATTGCAAAGTCCATAATGCGTCTGTGAACCGAATGCATTCCATAGCAGTGTTTATAACATGGTATGATGCAACATTTAGCCTCGCAGACATACTGAGGGATTTTTTTTTTTTTTTATGAGACAAGAAATCATTAACATCTATATATTGATATACAGTACATTTGGTTTTGAGTGCAGATTATTCCCTTGCGGAGATACACAGACAAAAATCCCGCCGCTGTGATGTACACAGGCGTACAGGAGAGAGTGATTTAAGAGCAAGTCAGAATTCATTTTCTAAAATGTCACATTGTGCTGTTGGGTAACAAAATCGTTCTTATAAACGTGCCGGTTTAAAATCTTTCTTTCTTCCAAGCCTAAGATGACTTTCGTATCAGAGAATTTGCCTTTCTAACTGAGAATTTAACAACCTTAGCGTGCTAGTTAGCCCTTCTAATTTATATACTGCCGTAGCTTGGCTCAGCTCGTATGCCGAAAATGCTTCGTATGCAGAGATTTGTGGGAAATTTTTAGTTCTTAGGGTGAAAATTCACAAGGCGTACAGGATACCATTGTATTGATATTACACAAACAAACCCCCGTAGTTAAAATCTATAACAAGAAGCTGGTTAGCTAGGGCTAGAGCGCTAGGTCATGATCTTACTGTACTGAAGAGTTTTTCAGTGCCTTGATGACAAACTCTGTGATGTAATCGTAAAAAGGAAACATCCTGACCATCCTGAGACTCGCATGATTTCAGGTCCTTTCCAGAGATCCAGGAGTTTCATTACAGTAACTTCCTTCCTTTTATTTATTTATTTATTTATTTATTTATTTGTTTATTTATTTATTTATTTGTACTTTTTTACATACAGTTTAAAAATAATATATTGGATTTTTTTTACCCTAGGATTGATTTCTGTTTATATTTAAGTATATTTACTAATATTTTCAATGTACTGTAAGTAATTCTGAGTGTATTTTATAGTAGAATTTTTTTTTTGTTTAATAAATTGAAGTGCTTTATTAAAATATCAACTGATACTCATGGTTTCAGTTATATTATTATTATTATTATTATTATTATTATTATTATTAGTTTGCAATACTCATTTATTATACTTCATCTATTTGTGAGCAGCACATAAACGTGAGACATTTGATACACTGTAAAAACATTTATTAAATTGAACATTTTCGATAGTTTAATTGTACTTTTGCAGTATGATTTCCTGATCTTTTCTCTTTTTGTAATTTGTTTAAATGAAACAAAACAAAGAAAAAAAGATTTAAAAAATACACACAGCCATATAAAAAGTGAAGCTTTAGTGCTGTCGTATAATGTCTTATGAATATTACTTAACTATTCTAAGGATGTATTTTCATAGATCGTTATAACAGTACATGATATGAATGTGTTCGTTTGACCTTCATAGAAAATGTTACTAAATATTGTTTTTTTTTCTGTATGTATGAGCCAAATATGACAAGTAATTATATGTGTCTAATTATTCATAATTGTTTCAAGATTTTAAATACTTCTTTACACAATAAGGCAGGGTTTGAAAAAAAAAAACTTCATTACACCATCATACTCTCACTAACGAGCTCAACAAACGAGCTTAGAAAATGTTCAAATAGTTAAAAAAAGCGCACGATGAGAAGAAAAAAGGGACGATCTGTCACTGCACAAGTGATTGGAACAAAAAAGGCAAATCATGTGTTCAGGTTTGAAAAAGTCAGAGATTTTTCATCCATGTCCTCAGCACACTTGAATTTTTCACTCTTGTGTTTAGTATTTTTTTTTTTAAACCCCTGACTTGAATGCATATCATGCTGCACTAATATAGTGCAATAACGTGGAAATGAGGAGAAGAGAGGACACAGGCCGTCTGGACACCGGGACGTCTCCTCCTTCCACAGAAAGGCTGAAATTCACAATGAGCAGTTGTTTCAAAGTCCACAATGCTGAAAAATCACTCTTGAATCATTTTAGGGTTTACATTTTCATTTTGATTTTCGTGTTTCATCGGACGAAAAACTGTCCACAATGTTCAGGGAAGAGACACATGAGGACATGATGCGCACCATGGTGCTGATTATCCAAGTGTCTGTTTTTTTGCTTCTGATAATAAAATGGCATCTTCTTGTTGTGCATGTCAATTCTGAAGGCTGAATAAAACAGGTACACTTGACAAAAAACAAACAAACAAACAAACAAACAAACAAAAATAAACAGAATAAAATTGTTGCACTTTTTTGTTTTGTTTTGCTAAACTGAAAAAGTCACAATTTGTATATATATATATATAATAAAAAAAAAAATCACTTTTTGATCCAAGGCCTGTTTTTTTTTTAAATTCTAAGTCCAACATTTCTGATTGTTCATCTCATCTTCATCTTCAATTAATCGAGATTAATAAAGGCGTCCAGTTTGGTTTCCGCGTGTCTATGGGTGAGAATGTGTGTGTTTGTGTGTAGTGTCATCATGGCTACATGTCCGCGTCGCCATCGTACGCCAAAGTCAGAGGCTTCAGCCTGTTGTTGTTTTGTCGTCGTTGCGGTTTCTTTGGCTTTTTGCTGAAAATCAGAAAAGATAAAACTTGTTAAATCGCAGGGCGCAAAATTCATAACAGAGCATACAGGAAGCTAGGTACAGCAGTGGATTGTGGGTAATGACACGAGAAAAACGATAAAAGTAAAAATGGAAGGATGGAAGGACGGGTCGATAAGAATGTGCAATAAAAAATAAAAAATAAAAAACAAAGCTTAATAGGTGAAACAAGAAGAATTAAGACTTTCTACTGTATCGTTCATATCATGTTATAAAGGGTTCGTAAGGCATTATACAGTGTTAAAATGATTTACTGTATGAAAACACTTGTTTTAAAGCGCTAAGAGTGTTTTTTGACACATTTTAAATGGATTAAATATGAGCTTCATTAAGGAAGCACATTCTATGAGTCTATAATGCATTCTTACCACATTATTCACATCCTTATTTTTTTTTTATGAAAAGGTATTACAGTTGTAGCATAGCTGTAGCATTGTAGCACTGTTTATAATGCATTTATGAATTGTTAAATGAATGTATTAAATGCAGCAGTGCTTATAACACATTAGGACACCATTATGATGTCTTAACATATAATGTTAAGCTCCCATAATGCACTGTGCTGTGTTGCACTCAGTGCCATTTAATGCATCGTGTAACTAATTTATGATGTGTTATAATGAGAGCTGTAAAGATTAACACATTTGTATAGACTGTTATGACGTTGTGGATACACTTACAGGTATGAATGCATTATAACATGCCACGAGTGATGTTTTATTACACATGTGATTTTCACAGTAAGTCCTACTGCAATGCTGAAAACATTATGAATGGTATATGAATGAATGAATGAATGAATGAATGAATGAATGAATGTTGTTCTTAATCTAAATGTGTTAATCTAAATAGTGGATCAGATTTGCAGTTATAAAATGGTTATGAAGCACCATGAATGCATTATGTCATGAAATTGCAATATATAAGTAAATGAATGCAGTCACAATTAAATTATTCTATAAAGTTTAAAATATTAGCCTTTTACAGAGATGCTAGCATTGCTTCATGATAAATGTATGCAATGCTTATGGATGTGTTACAGGATATGTTCAGTAGGTACAATAGTATTTATTTTTCATTTTTGTATATATTTTATATAAACTGCATTTCATATTTAGCACCAGCAAGGATGTAAAAATCTGCAAATCTGCTTAACTGGATTAATTGTTGAGTAATGCACAAAAAACAAACAAAAAACCTTTTTCTAAAAATGTAATCGCAATAATAATAATAATAATAATAATAATAATAATAATAATAATAATAAACACTGTAACTGTTTGAACATTTGAATGACGAGCAACATCATGCCTCAATGTGCCGAATTATTCCAGCATATAATTATACAATTAAAAATTAGTTTCTCCAAATTAAACCCGGTTGCTGTAAACCCGGCTACTGAGAACTGCACACAGATTTAGTGAAATTGATACAGCATAGCTGTAATGTACCTCTGCAGGCTGGGAGGAAAGCAGAGCCGCATACACACAGGCACTGGGGTCAAAAGGTCAGGAGGTCAAATGGTCAGTTGGTCAGGGGTGTGAACCCTGACCATCACTGCTGGCATTCGGGGTAGGTGAAGGTGAGCTCGTGAGCGTCCCGGCCCATCCACACCGCCGCACAGCTGGCAGAGTCGAGCGTGGCCCGAGCGCGGCGCATGGCGCAGTAATTGCTGCTCGGGAAAGCGAAACAAACCAGGGGCAAAAAGGGCGGGAACATTAAAAACAAAATGTGTGAGAACTGAGGAATGATGAGGATGAGGAGGATGATGACGATGATGATGATGATAGACTTGGGCAGACACTGCCATCTTAATGTCACTTACCACGCTAAGTAGACCATGGAGACTATAAACACCAGGAGCACAAAGACACCGGCCGCTACGCCGTAAACCCACGTCTTCAGTCTGCCATCTGTGAAGGGACAAACACAGGCATCACACATTACTACATTACTGCTCTAGGGCACTTTACTGTGTTATGACATTATTGCACAATGACATTATCAATACTACTGTGACACTTTACTATACTATAACACTTTGACAATGTGCTTTAATATAACACTTTATTGTACTGTGACAATTTGTCACACCATGACACTTTACACCAATAAGAAGCCTTATTATACAATATTATACACTATACTGTATGTCTAAAACATTTTTACACACTATTACAAATAACCGCACTATGGCATTTTATTGCACTAGGACTAGACCACATGATGAAAATTGTCTTCTTGTCTCTTTGGTGTTTAACAGGGTTGGCATCCACTATGCTGCATTATTGCTACCTCCTGGTCTTGATCTCCCTCATCTTCCTTTCAGTATAAATCCCCTTCGCTAGGCCTGTCGCCCGTATACTTTCTTCCTTGCCCTCTTTCTCCATTTTCACAAGGTGGTGATAAAACAGTACATGCACTATGCCAACCCCCAGTAAACACAAAGAAGACCAGAAGACACTATGATATTTTACTGCACTATGATTATAGCATATTATAACCATACATTCTTACCAATAATGGACTATAATACTCTAAACCACAGAAAATACCAACCAAAAAGAAATTAATATAAAAAGTTGTTGTCAGAACACTATCACTACCATAAAATGCTGTAAACAGGCACCTTGATCCAAAATGCCAGGCTTACCGGGTCCGAAGGGTTTGAGGTACCACGTGCGCCCAGTGGCGTCTGGCTCGTCTGTGGTAGAGGTGGTGGGATCGATGGCGCGGCTCGTCTTCACGTCTTCGTTTTTGCTCCCCGCTGTGGGAATCTCCAGCACGGGGATCTGAGCACACTGCTGCAGCAGACCTTCAGAAGATAACACCTCGGTGTAGCCTTCCTCACACACGCACACAGCTTCCTGCAGAGGGCAGAAGAGACACATAATAACCAACTCACAGCACTGAGGGCTGATGGGAAAAGCAAACAATACGTTATTTTATATGTGTGTGTGTGTGTGTGTGTGTGTGTGTGTGTGTGTGTGTGTGTGTGTGTGTGTGTGTGTGTGTGTGTGTGTGTGTGTGTAACTCCTGTGCTTACCTTACTTGGTTAAAAATACTGATTCCAAACAAGTCAAATTGATGCATAGACCTTTTTAGCAACCTGCTGCTCTGGTGTCATTGTGAAACAATCCTGGGAACTTCAATTCAAATACTTTACTTTATTTAAGTTTGGGTTCACCTTGATGTCTTGGCTTAGTTGGTGGAATTAGCATTAAATTTGGAGCTTGGAAATGGGACAGAGCTGGAGCGTATACAACACTAAAGCATCGCTGCATTACTGTCTTCAGATAGAGGTGAAGCAAAGGCTAAATCCCACTGTACATCCAAATGGGGATGATGATTTTGTTTGCAAATTACTATAGCTGAAGGGCCTCTATTACACGAAACACAGTCATACCATTGCGCTTACAGTTGCAGATATGCAAATAAAAAACTTACCTTGGAACAGAAGGATCGAGGCTTGTCGCAAGAGGGGAAACATGGCTGTTCAGTCCCTGGTGCTATTGTAGGGGGGCATCCACCTAGAGGTGAATATGAGAAAGCTGTAAAATCTAACAACAATACTGTACGTACTGTATGTGCAAAATGTGAAGTGTTGCAGTGTTTTAATGGTTACTGTGTGCGTCCTGCTCCGTGACTATGCCGCGTTTTGTGCTCAAGGCCACCATTTCAAGTTCAAATGCTAACATTGTACCTTCACCTGTTATGTCTCGCGTTTTAATAAATGTTTAACACTAATTATTTCCCTGCGTAATTACAGCCACTTACGCATTTTACAGGCTGACCCAGTTTCAACAGGGAGAACCTAATGGTTTATGCAACATAAAAGTGTGCGCGGCGTGAAAAATATAGGCCTATAAAAATAAAGCAGAAGAACAAAGCATCCACAAACAGGTATTTTTCTTCTTATGATCAGAACAACGTGCCCACTTATTTATAGGATTTTACCTGGAAATTCCAAATACAAAACACGAATGAATTAAACAGACAGGGGATCGGTTGTACAAATGAATTGAGCTGAAGGTACAGTAGATGTAAAGGCAAAACATAGGTGTTAATGTAACTGGATTATGGCTTATTAAAATAATCAGAAGGTTTCCCCAAAAGATGATCTTTGACACTTCATTTCTGCCAGACATTCAGGTTACGAATAGAGATCGTGTGCTAATTAGTATGACTGAAAAGCAGTTATTAAATTAGCAGAATCTGGTTGATGCTATTTCATACGGGAGAGGATTTTGGCCACCATGAACATTTTAGTTACTTTTATTCCTCGTTTTGTCTCTGAATTCTGACTTTAATCTCAGGTTCTAACTTTTTTTCACAGAATTCTAACTTTTTTTTTTTTTCACATATTCTCACCATTTTCCCTCAGAATTCCTATTTGTTCCTCAGAATTCTGACAATTTTCTCAGAATTCTGATATTAATGTCAAAATTACGACCGTTTTACTCAGAATCTTAACTTTTTCCCCACAGAAATCAGATTTTTTCCCTCAGAATTCTGAGAAAAATTTCTGAGGAAAAAAAAATCTGATTTCTGTGGGGGAAAAGTCAACCCAAGACCCCCCCTCTAGAGTTTTTCCCATCCAAATTCAGACTTTTTTTTGCTCAGAATCCATGTATGGCTTGAACTGAAATATGGATTATTAAAATAATCTGAAGGTTTCCGCAGAATGATCTTTCACAATTAATACAATTAATGTCTGTTAGACTTTCAGAAAGATAATGTCAAAATTCTGACCTTTTTTTTTTCCAGAATCATGACTTTTCCTCTGTAGAAATCAGATATTTTCCCTCAGAATTCAGGCTTTTCCCCTCAAAATACTGTTATTTTTCTCAGAATTCTGACATTTTTCTCTGTATTCTAATTTTTTTTTACCCCACAGAAACCGGACGTTTTCCCATCTTGAATTCTGACCATGTTGTCCCTTAGAATTTTAAGGAAAACTAAATATAATTATGAAGGAAGTCAGAATTCTGAGAAAAAAATTCAGAACTCAAATACATTTTTAATAACGGCCCTAATCCCCTCCTGTATGTTAAAGGCAACATGAAGGCTTTACTAAATTATTTAGGGAGTTTTAAAATAATGACCCTTCTGACTTTAACAATCATTTCAACTCAAGGTTCAGTTTCAGCTACAGTATCTCTCCTGGACGTTTCTTTAAGATCCAAGCTTTCCACAAGCAAAACCTATTGTAACCACAGCTTCCATTCTTGACTTCATGACACCTTTTTTTTTTGCACATCTTTGCAACACATTGTAATGTTGTTATTGCCACCTTAATAAAACAAAGCATGGGCCTACCTGTGACGTTTATTCCGTCTGAGCGCTCGCACCAGACCGAACGAGAGTTGCTCACCCACTTAAAGTCGAAACACTCGCCGTCTGCAAACGAGAATCCAAGGACACTCAAAAGCATCATGACGCACTTATGCAGCACGGTAAATCAACAAGCCTTAAGTGATCTAATCCATCATAGATGTCCATAAAAACGAATTCTCATGAATATTTATAAAGGTGGCTACAGGAGCTACAGTCTAATGCGAGTAATATTCTACATTAGAGAACTCGGAGTGAATAAAAAGTACACATTTATCAAAAAAATGTCAGTGGTTCTAAGAAGTGCTGATAATAAAATCAACTTTTCTTTGCATTTATTTTTGCCCCTATAAATGTTGTTTGGCATATTTTATATATATATAATATAAACTAATTTGAGATATGTGCACGTAACTGAACTAACATGGTTTACCAGTTACAACCCTTGACAAGTAATTCCACTGCTGGAAGAAAAGGTGTACCAATCTGCCAAATGTTACATGCCTCCACTTGCCCTGGAATTAATTACCAGATGGTGAAGAGCTATTTCCAGCACTCCCGAGGTAAGTGCCCTGAGATTCAGGATGTTATTTTCGAGTGAATGTTTTGCTCTGTGCATTTCATCCTATCAGAATGATTATACCGAATAGCAAGTCTCTGTGCTGAAGAATGTCGAGCTGAAATGCATTAATAAACATATCTGCACTAAAAACGCACTAATATTCTGAAAAACAAAAGTGCAGTGAGATGGTGAGTTATAAATTGTTATTAACACAGCGGGAGTGTGAGTTATAAACTGTTATAAATGTAGTGAGATGAGATATATAAACTGTTATAAATGCATTCATATGGTAAATTATAAACTGTTATGAATACAGTGAAATGAGTTATAAACTGTTATGAATACATTTGCATTTGGATGGGGTTATAAACTGTTATAAATGTAGTGTGATGGTGAGTTATAACCTGTTATAAATGCAGTTATACGGTAAATTATGAACTGTTATGAATACAGTGAAATGAGTTATAAACTGTTATGAATACAGTGAAATGAGTTATAAACTGTTATGAATACATTTGCATTTGGATGGGGTTATAAACTATATATAAATGCAGTGAGATGGTGAGTTATAACCTGTTAGAAATGCAGTGAAATGATAAGTTATAAAAGATAATGAGTTGCAATTTATTATAAAAATAGTCAGATGATGAGTTACAAACTGTTATAAATGCAATAAGATGTTGAGTTATAAACTGTTATAAATGCAATAAGATGTTGAGTTATAAACTGTTATAAATGTAGGGGGATGAGCATCTTTAACTGGTTATGATTATATTGACTATATGTTTACATTATAAACTGTTATAAACGTAGTAGGATACAGATTTGTATTTTGCTATAAATATCGATCCATAAGGATGTATGAAGTGTTATACATGTGGCTAGATTAATAAATTAATAAATAAGTAGTAATTTGCTATAAATGTAGATGAGAAGTTATAAAATGTTATAAATGCAGGTGGACAAGAAGATACAACTTGTTGTAAACTTAGATAAATGTTTAGGTTACAACTTGTTATAAACGTAGGTATGTTATAAATGTGGATATATGAGGAGTAATAACTTGAGCATGTGTGTGTGTGTGTGTGTGTGTGTGTGTGTGTGTGTGTGTGTGTGTGTGTGTGTGTGTGTGTGTCGAACCGATGCAGGGGCGAGGCTGCCACTCCTGGTCGGGGCACTGGCCGATGTTTTCAGGCTCCTGGACGACGACGGCTCGCGAGCGAACCTGCACAGCACTCTGATCCACACGCTGACCTTTTACACACACACTCTGACACGAGCTCCAGTCTGACCACTCCATCAGGTAACAGTCACCTGAGCACGAGAACATTGGGAGGAAATCTTTTAAACATGATCTCACCATTGTTTATTAATTAATTCAGCCAGACATGACAAAGAATGATAATGTAAAACAAATCAATAATGAACAAGCTGTTACAGATGAAAACAGATAAAAGCAGATTTTCGAATTCACTAGGAGGACAGCGCTATCCGCCCACTTCCTCATACATCAGCTCACAGACGCTCATGATTGGGTAGCATCAATGTGAATGACAGGTGATCATCCTCAATATGCCCCGCCCACCCAAAAACATGAACATTCTTTAACCTGATGTTAATGTGGAACGTTAAGGTAGAATAACCTGGGCAAGGTAAAGTGCACGGTTCTTCCAGGACGATCTTTTTATCCCCGTCGACAGCCAGCTCTAACCCGGAGCACAGCTCGTCCTCCACCACGCTGACCTGGGCGTCTCGGGAACCGTCGGACACGAAGCAGGACATGTTCCGGAAGCGCCGGCCTTCTCCGCACACCACTTCCTACAACACACACACACACACACACACACACACACACACACACACACACACACACACACACACACACACACACACACACACCAGTATAAAAAGGGGTATTAGCATTATTTAACCCTTTAGTTTCTGACAGGTGAATTACAGCAACGATTAAATTTTATTCACTTTTTTAGGAAACGCGTCAGGGCTGATTTCAGGGTAGGAAAATGTAATGCAAATATAGAAATAGTGTGTGACTTAAAGAAGAAACTTTGGATTGCCTTATACGATCATTAGAAGTGTAAAAGCACCTTTAACAACACACACACTTAAGAGCAGAATTTACAGGAGCTGCACATCTCACAGGCAGGAAGGCGAAAGATCAGACAGGAAACAGATTCATTAACAGAGAGAAATGAAAAATCTCTGAGATTGGCCTCTGTACGAGCGCGCCGGTCTGTCAGAGTCAAGCAGTTCAGCTTTCAGTTTCTTTTTTTCCACTCATTTTTCTTTTGCTCCCCCATGCCTCCGAGACTTCCAAATAAGCTGAGAGCTTTGTCAGAGCCGTGCACCATCAGCACGGGAAACGGAGAATTTATCATCAGAACATTTTTCAACAATATGCAGATGTTCAACAGAGAGACAAGGAAAATAGGAACGGAGAGAAAGATGGGAGACAGTGTGGGGGGGACGCAGACAGATAAAGAATAAATGAAGGACAGATAGAAAGAGCAAGAGTAAGACAGACAGAGAGACAGTGATATAGAAATACAGACACATAGGGGGAGATAGGGAGAGACAGTGAGAGAGACAGACCACCAGAAAGGCAGAGAATGAGACATTGAGACATGTATAGAGAGTGAGACAGAGAGACAGAGAGACAGACAGAGACAGTAATTCAGTGGTTCATTTACAAAAACATCCGAGTTGTATACATTTCCGAAAAAAGCTACTTTTTACGCTTTGCAGATTAATTATGTTACAATGTCATATCTGCCGGGTGTTGCATAAGTATTTACCCCCTTAACCTTTCTGCTTTTTGTGGTGTTTGCACTGAAATGGACTTAATTGGGATTATATGTCATGAATCTCCAAAAAAAAAAAAAAAAAACAGACCATTTGCAAAATTACTAACAAACAAAAACTGAAAAACTAAGTACGACTAACTCCTGTTGTCGTGAAACTCCTAAATTAGGCATCAGAAGTGACACAATTAGTGAAATGGAGTCACGCTGTGTGTAATTAAAGTGCCATGTGAGCTAGAGATAAATTCATCTGTTCATGAAGATACCAGGACAAACAGCGTCACGAAGAGCAAAAAAAAAAGGGGGAAAAAAGGTCCGGACTGGATTGGTTATTAAAAACATCACAAATGTTAACATCTTGCAGGATGACATAAAAAAAAAAACAAAAAAAAACAGCAGAGCACACTGTGACACGGAGAAATCATCCATTAAATGAAAAAGGATTAATCTAAGAGGTCAAAACGTGAAAGGGGGTGAATACTTAATATTTATGATTTTTCTCGTAAAATAAGAACGCAAGACAAATTTTCATAATCACATAGACACACAAGACATGCCTACTTTGATTAAACTCCGCCCACAAACAGTGTGTCCTAGAAATGCTTAATAATCAGGACAGAATATCAGTTTGCATACTTCAGATCTTTAACACACACACAACCTCGAGTGTGCAGTAGGTGAGCATGTGTGTGTGCGTGTGTGAGAGTGTGTACCTCGACACGGCACTCAGACCAGGCGCTGTAGTGCCAATGATAACATGGACGAACAGGACATGGCTTCCACTGCTCAATCAGATAGGGACACGGCCTGCCATCACCCTGAGACGCCTGGACCACTGTCCTCCTGCGCAGCATCCTCCCTGAAGCATCATACACACACACAAAGAGTGACAATTAGACCCAGATACTTTGTCGTCACAGTAATCACACCATTGGTACTACACGTCAACTGGTTACAGATGTTTATGTTGTTATAAATGCATGATGTAAGGGGCGTGGCCTCACGCTTGTGCAATAGTAGGTCACATGACCATCACATGTACTGTACACTGTATATAATCATTACCTGTCCTAGTTAACTCTGAATCTCCATAGTGTTGCTTCTCTGACACACACATATATATATATATATATATTTTTTAACACTTATCCTTTAAAAAAAATCATGATGGTGACATTATAATTCCAAAACAGTAATCCCTTAATAAAGAACAGCATATGTTTTCTTTTTTAAATCAAATATTACTTGCACGCTTTTATTGAATGTAAAACTGAAATACTAAGCTCAGATCACTAATCTGTCAAATATTACCAGCTAGACGTCTTTGAAACAACGCAGGGGACAATATTGAAATTTATATTAAAAAATTCAGAATGGATTAAAGATTAAAAGAAGCCTGAAACGCTTGAGAGTGTCATTCTTTATTTTTATACCCTTGCCACATCAAGATTTAGTTTTAGGTGTCTGTGTGTGTGTGTGTGTGTGTGTGTGTGTGTGTGTGTGTGTGTGTGTGTGTGTGTGTGTGTGTGTGTGTGCTTGAGAGAAAGAGAACGAGAGAGAGAACAGGAACCTCAGAAACAGGCTGGATGATGAGATGGTGTGTCTTACAGCTAAAATGTGTCAGCTCCATACATAATTAAAGAAAGTAAGAAAGACAAGATAAAAGTACAGAGTTTATTTGACATCTGTTCGGCTTCACAGATCATGTTTATGATGTGTTATGTTAGACAGGTGGACTGATTTATGAGCACATGATCTCTGATTTACCCCCTGATCTGTACTGCTTTGGCTACATTGTATTCCGACTGAAATGCAAATCAGGAGGTGGAGAAAAAGACACTGAGTCCCTTTGGGCGTAGACGAGGAACCTGCAGCAGCAAACTTCACTGCACAGTGCAGCTCCACTTCTGCTCGGAATATCACAACTCTATATCGGGTAACAGTGATACATGCATAAACCATGCGGTATAGCAGGATGGAAAGATGGATGGAAGGATGAGTGAGGATGGTTGGGTGCATGGCTAGTTGATTAGCTGGATAGATGAATGAATGGGTGATGGGAGGATAGGTGGATGAATGGATAAGTGGACAGATGTCTGGATGGATATTTGGTTGGCTGGACAGGTGAATGGATAAGTAGATGTATGTATAGATAGAGAGATGTGTTGGTGGGTGAATAGATGGATGGATGAATGGACTGTTGATTTGTTGGACAGGTAAACCAATAGGTGGATGAATGGATGGATGGATGGATGGATAAGTAGTTGATTTGTGGACATGTGAATAAATTGGTGGATGAATAAATGAATAGGTGTAGGGATGGATGGGTGGCTGTTTGGCTGCACAGGTGAAAAGATGGGTGGATGGATCATGGATATGTAGACGATTGAATGGATTTATAGTCGGATGAATGGGTGGATAGATAAGGTAGTCGGATCTGTTGGACAGGTAAATCAATGGGTGGATGAATGGATGGATAGGTAAATGGATAGGTGGATGGATAATAGATAAGTAGATGATTGAATGTATGGATAGTTGGATGGAAGGGTGGATGATTGGATGTGCTTGATATGGTTTGTAAAAGTGGATAGATAGATAATAAATGGATAGGCATGTGGGTAAAGCAGTTGAGGTGGATGGTTTGTAAAAGTGGATAGATAGATGGATTTATAAATGATTGGATAAATTGATAGCTTCTTTTATAGATAGATGAATGAATGTATGGATGGATAGTTGGTTGGGTGGATAAATGGGTTGGTAGAAAAAAATGCCTTAGAGTGTGAATGGAAGGCTGGGGGTAAGAATGTATAGGTTATTGGATGAGTGCATAGATAAATAGATGGAGGTATGGATAGTTGGATACTTGCATAGGTGAATAGATATATTATTGTGTGAACCAAAGGCTGGCTGGCTGGGAAGATGGATGGATGATTAGATGGACGACAGCAGTTTTGATGAATAGTTGAATGGATGGATGGATAGATAGATGGATGTTTTAGTGGATGAATGGAAGGCTAGTTGGATAGATGAATGAGTGATCATGTGGGTGACAGAGTTGGACAGATGAGAGATTGCAAACGTAGATGAATGGATGGATGGATGGATGGATATTAAGCCCCAGTGATGTTATATGAATGGAGTGATGGATTATTGGATGTACAGTATTAATGAATGGATGAACAGATGGATGCTTGTAGACTTAAATTTGATTATATTAAGCACTACTGTACACCTGAGACTAAAAGTCTGAATACTTTAATAAGAACAGTTTTAATTTAATCACCTATCAATAATTCATACACAACATCCGGTTTATAATCATTATTCGGGTATGCATTATTAAGAAAGGCGCAAATTCAGTTTAGCTTTTGAGCAGCTCTCATGGAACTAAAACCCAGCTGAACATCCTGCTGACTCACAGTTGCTTCATTTTTTCCACAGTTTTTTTTTAGCCAATAAAAACAAGAACAATCTGGTTTAAGCCTTGTACTGTATAGTTATTTGGCAAAATTTATCAAACCATGAAATAAAACAGATCTTTGTAATGGACTCAAAGATTTTGGGATAAACAGATTTCTCCAGCCTCCATCACAGAGCAGGCTGGGGGAGATAATGTACCGTCTACATTCTGCACAATAGATCCTGCCACATTCTCTGTCTGACTCTGTCTCTTTATCTGCTCCTGTGTCTTCCAGTCTTGCTGCGAGCTGTCACTCTCCGTCTCTGACTCACTGCATTTATATTCATCCTGCTTCCTGATGCTTGGGCCACACAGGATTAACACACCTACTTAAAAACACACACACTTGTCCCCTCCTCTCTGTATATCCCTGATGGCCACGTGACACTTTTTAAAAAATATTAGTTTTCTTTCTCTTTGGAGATCTAATCGTGTAGATGGACAGACAGCTCTAGATCTATCAACATTATACAGGTAGGATACTCTATGTTCTATAGGTAAATAGAAGTATTGATGAATGAGTGTGTGCATGCGGGCCAATAGATGGATGAGTGCCATAATAGGTAAATGGAGACATTAATGAATAGCTGGTTAAATAGATGGGTGGATGAATAAATGGATAGATGGATGGACACAAATGTATTAATAGGTAAATGAATTAGTTTGATTGAAGGGTTAGTGACTCTAATAGATGTGTAAGTAGATGGATGGTGGTTAGATGAGTGGATGGATAGATGAAGAACAGACTGATGCATGAAGTGGGTCAATTGTTGAATTGGGTGGGTGAAAATTTTGGAAACGTGGATGGAAGAATGGATGGATGGTTAAATGAATGAATGAATGAATGAATGAATGAATGGATAGGTGAATTAAAGTATGGTTTAGAGAGATGTGTTACTGGGTGGAAGACAAGCTTGTTGGATCTACTTATGTATTGATGGATGAATGGCTGGTCTCTGGGTGGAGAAGTGCATGCGTTGTGTGTGTGAGTGTGTGTGTGGGTATGAAAAATGGATTGCTAGATGACAAAACATTCAGTTTGAGTTTTTTTTTTTTTTTTTTTTTTTACGTTCAAACCTAAGTAAAATTACTGCACAGTGGAGTATGAGGTTTCAAAAGTATTGGCACTTCACTTTTAGTTTATGAACTGTAATGTTTAAAATGTCAAATTTGTACTGTGGCTGTTCCAGACACTAATAGTATATTAATAACAATATATTCAGTATCTCAGACCTACAATTGTCATATATAAAAGTTTAATACTTTTTTGCGCTCACCATCCAGGCCACAGGTCTGAGAGCACTCTGTCCACCCTGACCAGTCTGAGAGCTGGCAGTTTACTGGGCACTCCACCATACAGGAAGCGTTCATCTGCCAAGTTCTCTCCAAACCCAGCTAACAAACACACACACACATACACACACACACACGCACGCACGCACGCACGCACGCACATGCACACACATGCACACACACACACAGAACACAGCATTAGTAAAGGGCAGATAATAAAACTTTCCATAATATAAATATATCATATTATCATAAATTCATAAAGCATCATGCACATTGGTATACATTTTTAGAAATTTCAATTAGAATAATTTCAAATAATTTTCATTCCACAGCAATTATCATGTAGCCCTCCCTGTAAACTTTACTGTTTTACAAGTTTTTCTGTAATATGTTGTTTTATACTGGATATATAGTAACATGTTGTAATGTTATGTAGTATTTTGTAAGTTTTCAGATTTTATTATATAAAGCTTTATAACATATAATATTACAACTTTACACCATACTATAAGCATTTATCATTAAACAGTTTACTATAAAACTTTATAACATACTGCAAAACCTAAAGCAAAAGTTTTTAAACAACATACTACAAAACTTTAGAACTTTGCACTTTTCAAAATTCCATAGTGTATTGTGTTTTTGCAGTATGTTCTTTTGAGAATGTTGTAAAGTTTGGTAGTATTTTGTAAAGTTTCAGGTTTTGCACTATAAAGCTTTATAGCATACTATTCATTTTTATACTTAAAACCTTTTATACCTCAAAACCTACAATACACTACTTTTCAAATAATATACTACAAAACTTAACATGAATAAACAACTAAATACAGATCGTAACAACTTTAAACATACAAATTCGTACATTACAAAATTCTGCAGTAGAACTTTTCAGGAGACTAAAAAAACTTTATAATTTTAACTCTCTAAACTTTTAGACTGAAGTATATATACAGTATACATACCTGATAAACAAATGATATACTGTATGTAATTAAGGTTTCTCATTAAAATATATCATTTGAGTAGACATGACTAATCCAATGATAAGCTTTTAGAATAGAATGTTATTAATGATTACAGTTGTAATTAACACCACATATCATTAATTCTGTGAACTATAATTTATGAATGCATTATAAATATAGGTACAATGTATTTTCCTTAGATAAAAATTCTAACAGTGCGTTTGATTCATGAATCTATTGTAAAGTTGTGTATGTGTTCATAGGTCATTAGCCATGGAAAGTGATACTGAGCAGACACAAGACTGAAGGCCCTCTTTTTCTGCACATTGATCTTTGGTGTAACTGCTGAACAAGGTTAACACTCCGTCAAACAAAACTCACAGGGTCCAATTATAGTGACTCTGAATGATCTTCCTTTACACTGCTTTAACCCTGTGGGGTCTGAAAAACTCAATCCAAGAATTCATTCCTTCTTGAAAAAAAAAAAAAAATCTTTACACTGGGATACAAATGCTAATCACCCGAGCAGCGTTTTCAAGGATACATCATTTGTACATTGGGTTTCCTGTTGCAAAAGGGCATTGTGGGAGATTTAGAAGCCTGTTGTCCTTCGTAGGCTTGTAGAGTGTATGTAGATTGATCAGTGGTGGACAAATAGGACTTACTAAAGGTATTAGTGAGCAGTACATCCTGCATGCTGCCAGTTTGTTCATTGCAGAGAAACAGCAGGTAAGAAGTGATAGCTACTGTATGCCAATATACAGTAATAATGCATGTGTTACTATATAGTTATGTTTATAACGCATTATGGGTTGTAAACATGGTGCATTACAGTACAAGCAGTGTTCAAAACATGCCAGTGAATTACACAAAATCAAATAATGACAGTGCAAAAGTTTACAACTGCCAAAATAAGTTCTTGTTCTGTTGTGAATAAATATAACTATAAGTATAACAGACTATAAATAGTGTCATAAGCATGAGTTGTAATCTTTTATAAAGACATTGCTATAAACTGGAATATCTTTTCATAACTAATTACATTTGTACATGAATAATTACAATAACATTGTGTATAATGCCTTATACTGTAAACTCATTCTTACATTGTGTATAATAAATGCATTCATAGATTATATTATTTGGTTACAATATCTTTTAGGGACAAATGTCATTTTACTTCATGCTTGCTTTAGTGCTTGTTCTTTTTTTTTATTTATTTTTTTTTTATGTTGTTTCTGGTTGTTTCCGTTTCCATGGTTTCCATTTCTCTAGTTATTTTGTGGTTTTGTTACCATTAGTTCTATTACTTTACTGTGGCTTTGTGTTAAAAAAAAAAAAAAAAAAACCTTGGGCAGGGGTTGCTCAGTGGTTAAGGTAAACTACTGATCCCAGGTTCAACCCCCAGCACCACCAAGTTGCCATTGTTGTGTCATTGAGCAAAGCCCCTAACCTTCAACTGCTCAAATGGGGGCGCCTGTCAAATACCGTAAATATGGAGATGGAAACAGTGGAACCAGAACCTCTGTCAAGTCACAAACGTCTTTGCAAGTCTGAAGCATGAGAAGTCATTAAAAGCTATCCCTATCACATACGGCATACACATATAGCCTTTATAGAAAACACTACCATATGTTCCTCTAACAAAGTTTCTAATGCTACAGTACAAATCATGCTGGACATCTGATACTCCGTGAACAAACCTCCTGGCAGAATCTGAGGTCCACTGATTTGCCATCACTTCTCACACAGTCCAGCATGCGAGTCTTCAGCCCTCTTCCACACACAGCGCTGGCACTTAACTGACACGTGCTCCAATCTGAATGTCATGCACACATATGATCAAAAACAACAATATTAATAAGACTGCATAGTTCCTGTACAAAATATCATTTGCATTATATTCAGACCAATTATCTGCAATTTGTATATCTGCTTCACGGAGAAAAGTGCTATCCACCATCTTTTGTATACTTGGACTCACAGATACACATGATTGGCTAGTGACACTTTGATTGACAGGCGAGAAAGTTAATATGGCCCTCCCATATAAAGGAAATTGTATATATATATATTTTTAATCCCGGCTGCAGCATCATTATGATTACCATAACAAAATATAACAAGCATACGCATAATGTTTATGTTCATTAAATACCAATTACATAATGAAACAAGTTGGATAATTAATTTTGAATTACTTCATTTCAAAACAGAAAGTGAACACTCCGGCCTACGTAGGATGTGATTCGTTGGTCTGCATACCTCCACGGGGCACTAAAAGGTTTTCTAGCAACAATCTCAGGCGTAAAGCTCATAAAACATTTCCTGCTGATCTTCAAAAGAGTTCTCAAAGGATCAAGACTCTGTCGCCATATCAACAATTATACGTCTTTCTTTGTTAAATAACACCAACGTTTATTATTAGACGTATTGTGTGACGAGCCAGGCAAGTCACTCTGAATGAGCCGCTACCATAGAAACACTAACGTAGAATTAGAACAAGCGAAATAATACTGGGCCGTTCAAGTCAAACCGGGACTTTTGATTGTGCAGAACAAAAGCACACTCGCTTTATTTCTCTATACAATCCCCTGCTACACTAACGCACTTATTCCAGAGTTTGACTAGTGCTTAGATACCATCAAGGTAGAAAGATTTCTAGATATGCTGGATCCTGCTTAAGGTCTGAAACCACGGCCTCCCAGGAACTCCTTTAATGGCCCAAACATGTGGAAATGGCTTGGAGCGAGATCAGGACTGTATGGAGGATGTGGCAATAACTGTCAGGCGAGTTCCTGTAATGTGCAAGTGGTGTTAGTGGCCGGATGCGTCTCTTCCGCAAGTTGTCAACAATTGTCCCGTGAATTTTAACGCATCAGACGTTCCACTTGCTGAATGTTCACGGGAATGACCACAGTGGGACCCGAGCCACCTTTCCTAGGATCATCATTCACAAACGTAGGGCCTTGTTTAAAACGTTTGCCCCGTTCGAATGTTTTCCTGCGGTTAAGAATCTCATCAGCATACTGTGTTTGATGTCTTCTGTAAATGTCAATCGCTTTTATGCCTCCGTTCACCAGACAGCCCCTTGCATACTGTAAACCTACAGTATGAAAGCTATAGAGCTGCACCACTGTCTGCTTTTAAATGAATGAAAATGAATCGACACCTTCTGACCAATCAGAACCGAGGATGTTACCCGTGATATTGTAGCTGTAATGGAAGCAGTTCCTGTTGAACACACATGGCTCCGCCTCCATGCTTTTGGGACACTCTTCGCCTTCCTTGGGCATGCGAAGTACGTAAGCTGTTCTCTGTCGATCCCCATGGCCACTGCAAGGCTTTAACACACACACGCGCACACACACACACACACACACAAAACATGACTAGAGTCTATTATTAAACACAAAGCCAAGTGTACACACAACACAGCAGATGGCCACTCATAAGGAACACCTACACAAAGCCAAGCTCAATTTAATCAGAAACGTTTAAGTTATTTTTATGTTTTCAAAACCTCAGTGGATGACAATCATAACGGGAGTCAACAAAAAAAAAAAAGATCTCCCTGACATCATAACCCAGAATACTGTGAGAGAAAAAGCGAGAGAGAAACCACACAGCAGCATGAGGCAGCATAAGAGAGTGTTTGCTGCTTTCCCCCCCTTTTTTTCTTTTAAAGGTTTAAAAGAGAGAGCGAGAGCGCTGGGATAACTGCCCCAGCGTCATGAATAACACATGCGGGGCATGACTCCACACTAAAAGCTGTGATGCCGAGCTGAATAGACTGTGATTAACAACTTGTCATGACCGGCAGGGAAAAAGGAGCAGAAGAAGAAGAAAGAGGAGACTGAGTCAGAACGGTCCTGAGGCAAAAGGATGAACGCCGAGCTGGAAATTAGTGACGACCAAAAAGAAAAGGAAAAAAAAAAACACTAATTAGTTGTTCCCATTTACATAGCTTCATTTGCATAAAGGCATAAATGTAATTACGAGTTCTCTTTAGTCACAGAGAGTTTTTAGTGTGTGTGTGTGTGTGTGTGTGTGTGTGTGTGTGTGTGTGTGTGTGCATGTGTCTTTGTTTCCATAAACAAGTTTCACTTCTTCCATGTTGTGATTTGGTAATTTGGTGAGAAATGATTCATTGGTGTTCATTCAGTTCACTGCAGCATAATTATGAGACAAGAAAGCAGGAAAGATTAAAAAGCCTGATTTGAGATGGATCGAAGTTTAATGACACTTTCCTGGACAAGTCACTGCTGCTCAAGAACAGGAGATCTAGAACTGCTTGAGGGCAGACAGAGAGACGGACAGACAGACAGACAGACAGACGGACGGACGGACAGACAGACAACTGGATGGATGGGTTGGATGAAATGATGGGTGGGGAAACCTATAAATTGAGACAGACTGGTGGATAAATGGTTCATTTGTAGGGTGGATGAAGGGATGAGTGGGTAAATACTGTACACACACACACACACACACACACACACACACACACACACACACACACACACACACACACACACACACACACACACACAAACACACACAGTCAAACAAATGGACAGATTGTGATAGACTGAGGGATAGACACAAGTATACAAAGACAGACAGAAAGAGAGAGATGGACAGAAAAAAGAGACGAATAGACTAAGAGACAAACAGACTGCAATACACACAGACAAGCAGAGTAGGTTAATTAAACAGGGAGATACAGAGGAAGGGAGGCGAAGCGATATATACAAACATGCTAAATTCAGTTAAAAAAAACAGACACAGACTGAAAGATAGTTACTAGATGCAGACAGACAAACAAATACAGACAGGCATCGTTAAACAGACACAGATAGAAAGCTAGACACAGTTAGACACTGATTAAACAATCACAGACAAATTGTGGCAAACAAACAGACATACAGACATACAGGTTAAGGCAAAGTCAGACAGCTAGACACAGTTAGGCACATATCAAACGGTTGGTACTGTAGGCAGACAGACAGACAGACAGACAGGCAGACAGCAAGACTCAGTCAACCAGAAACACATAAACAGACAGACATAAAGAAACAGTCTGTTTGTCTAGACACATTCCAGAATTTCTACAGACACCTAGAGACAGTTAAACAGACACAGACAACAAGGGAAGTACTCTAGGCAGACAGACAGACAGACAGACAGACAGACAGACAGACAAAGTTAAACTTATGTTCACAGAAAGACAGCTTGACAAAATTAAACAGACACAGACAGACAGACAGGCACATTTAAACATACATACAAACAGACAGACAGGCAGGCAGACAGCAAGACACAGTCAACCAGACACAGACAGACAGACATACAGACAAATTCCAACCGATGCTCATAGAAATACAGCTCGACAAAGATAACCAGACATGGACAGACAGCTAGGCACAAACAGACAGACAGACAGACAGACAGACAGACAAACAGACGGACTGAAAGGAATATACTGCAGGTAGACAGACAGGCAGGCAGGCATGTAGGCAGACAGATTGACACAAGTAAACAGACACAAACAGTCTAGACACTGTTTAACAAACATAGACTTGCAGACACAGACAAACAGACACAGTTAGACAGGCAAACGGCTAGACACAGTTGAACAGACACAGACTGAAAGGTACAGTATGTATTGCAGACAGAAAGACAGACAGACAGAGACTCAGACAGACACACAGCTCGACAAAAGTAAACAAACACAGACAGTCGGTTAGACACAGTTAGACAAACAGATGGATAAATATGATATGAAAACCATTTTAAATCTGCAACAAATCTGACCTTGAGTGCGGAGGTTAGAAACACAGAAATGCATGAACGCAAACAAAAAGGACACAGAAAGCGGACGGCTTGTTAAAGAGAGTAAATAATGAACAGGTCCAATTAATCAACAGAGCAAGCGTTAACGAGAAGGGAAACTAATTTCAATGAATTAGAAGAGAATTGGGTTTAATTTAGCAGCCAGGAAAACACTCAGCATGTGCATGGAAAGGAAGCAACAACAACAACAACAACAGCAGTAACATCTGTCTCCTGCGTGAAGCTGCAGAGAAAATGCCAAGTGTGAGGAAAGAAGGTGGGAGACTCAAAACTTCATATAAAGCCAAGATTCAACGTAGGTTTCAGTTCCTGCACAAGCTGCAATGTTTCAAACATTTCCAAAGTCTTTAATAACCTCGACCTTGATTAAGTCTCTTAATTAAAGCATTAAATAACGAGCGTGCTTTCTATTTACACCTAAATGCTCTACTATCACTGCATAATGCTAAGAAATATGACTAATTATGTATGAGCATACACATACGTAATTAGTACAGTATAGAGATATTTTCTACCATATCGCATTTAAAAGTTTTGGCCCCCAGTGGAAACAGGTGTTGTATATCTCCTCGAGACTCAGAGGCAGGGTTTTCCTCTCTCACCAGCTGGCATTTGGTCCAGGAGCTCCACTCGGACAGCACGCAGCGATCCGGGCACGGCAGTCGGCTCTCACGTGTACCTGCGGGAATCTCCTCGGGGTCACACAGGTAATCCTCCACCACGTCGGTGGGACCATCGGCGGTGTTCAGCATGCACCTGTAAGTCAAGGACCTCTTTTATTAAATCAGTGGATAGTCTAATAAAAGCAAGGACTTATTACATTACTTTGTATCAACACAATCTGCAAATATTATGCCCTTCATACTGTATGTGTTTGCTGGAATTATTACTTTTTTCCTGCAAATATTTCCACCCACTTTAGACATAAATCAACTCCCGGGGTTCAAATATGTTTGATTATAATCTTTATATTCTTTCTTGTGAGTGCTTTTAATTTAATGTTTCACTGTAGGACAAATAGATAGAAAGAGAAATTTAAAAAGAATTTTATTTTTTTTTACAGTTATAAATAAATACAAAAAGGGTTTGATAAAATTTCTGGCGAATGCAGGTGTAAAATGATTGATATATACAGAAGACTTCAAACACAGTATGGTGATGAGACTCTTGGCCGCAGTGAACGCTTTAAAGAAGGCTGTACATCGTTCCCATGAACATTCAGCGAATGTGGACTGTCTGATCCTTAAAAAAACGACAGATAACTTGTAACCAACTTGTGGAAGAGACACATCTGTCTGGGCCATTAAAGAAGTTCCCGGGAGGCCAGCGTTTCAGATGTGAATCAGGTAATCCGTCTGATCGTGGCTCTGGCCTACTGATAAAACTTTCGAAACCTTGATGGTATCTAAGCACTAGTGAAACTCTGGGATAACTGCATTGGTGTAGCAGGGGAAAATAAATGTCAATCAAAAGTCCCGGTTTGACTTGAATGCCCCTCGTTTATGTGCAAAAAAATAAAATTATAGATATTTATTACATAATTATTTTTATTTAATTACAAACACTAAACCCAATTAAAATGCTTATTTGATTATTGATTGAAGTTCCACATCCAAACATTTTAAAATTATTATCAGTCAAAAAACTTTTCAGTTAAAACCAACAAACATAAATTCAGACAAACCTGAAATACAAACTACTAATTCCTATGTGACCATTTCAGGCTTGTGATGTTATCAATACCACCATCTCTACATGATATTACACTGACATGCCATCCAGTGGCGTTTACTTCAACTCTCTATGATATTATACATATATGAGGATTGTTCAAGTCAAACCGTGACTTTTGTTTGCACAGGATAATAGAACACAGTTAGGAGAGTCTCGAAGTCTTCTTTAAATATCAATCGTTTTTATGCCATCATTCACCAGAAATTTCATCATAAGTCCTGGTTTGACTTGAACGGTCCTTGTATAGGCAGGCCAGCTGATGTTAGCATGGATGAGTTATCACTCAGTTCTCATTAAAAGCACCAGACGAGTCAAATATGACAAATAAGTCTGGAAGGCTTCGGTTTGGAGCTCTGGACTCTCTGATGTGAACTGATACCTCCCTGAAGCCCCGCCCCTTTCCATTAGTCCCACTTGCTTGCCAAACGTAGACCGAGAGTGCTTTGAGCACTTTAACACGAAACAGTGTATGTTCGACCCTGCTTTCATCAATTTCTTTTATTTATTAGGGATGTTTTTTTTTTTTTTTTTTAGATTTTCGTCCAAACGAGAGGAAAAAATGAACTGGAATGATGAAATCTCTTGTAACCCACAAAAAGGTGTCAAATCTAACACTTATAAATACTGTGAATGATTATTATAATGAATGGTAATTAACACCTTATTTTTTTAAGCTTTTAAACCCTTTGAGCAACAGAGCGATCGTCAAAATGTCAGGATAGAAAACCGATATGCAAAGAGATGGCGTAAAAAAAACAACAACAACAAAAAAAAAAAACATGCTGTGCATTATTGCAGAATCAGCTTAAAATCCGCCATCCAGCTGGGGTTTTCACGATCGTCCCTGCCTGCAAGCGGTTTCCAACCGAACAGCTGATCAAATTATTACTCCTCCTCCTCACTCCTCTTCGTAAACACAACACGGTGAAAGTGCCCGTCTCCCCGTCTCTTTTAAAGGACAATAAAATCCTTGTAAGCCTTTGCCTTGAGCGGGGAAAGATTAGTATCGTAAAAAAACTGGCTGCGTGGTTGGTCAAGTCAGGTTTATGTGTAACGTACATTTAAAACCAAACCAATAAATGCTCAAATTAAAATTGATTCAAAGAATGTTTGTGCATGCTATAGTACACTAATATTTGCGCTTATTGCTGTTGTGATAAAATGTCAAAACAGCTCAAAACCATTTTCCAGTTCGACATGAAATTTTGCCCTGGTGTGTATTTTTGTGCGTTGCGTTCATCGTCATGTGCTTGGGTTTCAAATGAAACAATAGATCTATGATTATTGAATTACTGACAAAAGAGCTACAATCTGAGCAGATCTGTTCTTATTAAAGGGGGCGGAGCTTATTTACGCACCAGAAGGAAAAAAACAAATAAAAAAAGCATACAAAACTAAACCTAAAACTTACACTGCATATACAGTACAAAGCAAAAGTTTGGACACCCCTTCTCATTCAGCGAGTTTTCTTTCTTGTGTTCTTTAGCCCAAACGCGTCTCTTCTGCTTGTTGCCTGTCCTTAGCAGTGGTTTCCTAGCAGATCTTCTACCATGAAGGCCTGATTCACACAGTCTCCTCTTAACAGTTGTTCTAGAGACGTGTCTGCTGCTAGAACTCTGTGTGCCATTGACCTGCTCTCTTATCTGAGCTGCTGTTAACCTGCGATTTCTGAGGCTGGTGACTCGGATGAACTTATCCTCCGCAGCAGAGGTGACTCTCGGTCTTCCTTTCCTGGGCCGGTCCGCATGTGAGCCAGTTTCTTTGTAGCGCTTGATGCTTTTTGTGACTGCACTTAGGGGACACTTTCAAAGTTTTCCCAATTTTTCCGACTGACTGACCTTCATTTCTTAAAGTAATGATGCCACTCGTTTTTTTCTTCACTTTTTTCTTGCCATAATACAAATTCAACCTCTTTTGAAAGAGAAGGTGTGTCCAAACTTTTGGTCTGTACTGTAAGTTCAGCAATTTTTTCCTCATGTTTCTGTTAAATCATGTGACTCAGGTTTAGAAACACTCACTGCACCTTTAAAAGGAAACTCATTTGGTTAAAGGACGTTAAAGGAGCCGTACCTGACCTTCCTGGTCTGCACCCCGTCACCGCAGTTCTCCTTCAGGTCCACGTTGCTGACTTTCCACGTGCTCCATGGCTCGGCCACCCACACGTACTGAGAGCAGTCGCTCACGCACGGCACCACCTCGTACACCTGCAGCACACACACACCCACAAAAACACACACACACACACATGCACACAAACGAGCATCACGACAGCTGAGTCATGCCAAATAAAAGGACTTAGAACTAATTAGAGTTTCTGTGTCAAGTAACATAATGCACTTAAACACCTGCTTTCTCTAATAGCAGGAAAGTTACACGCTTCAGTGCGCAGGGAAAGACGTGTTTTTCAAAAATAAGGATTTTTCGAGCTTACCTGCGCCTGTGCACGAGCAGCGTATTTGGGAGATCATCAGGGGGGAAAAAGGAGACATGAGAAAATGAATAATAGGAGAATAAGAGGAATCTATAGAAAATATTAAAACTGATACAGTACTGCTTAATCATAAGTGCAAATAAGATCCACAGATGAGGCTTCAAGTGGAAAATAAATGTCTTAAATACAAACAGATCCAATCATCTGCTTAGAGTCAGAAATAGAGAGAGAGAGAGAGAGAGAGAGAGAGAGAGAGAGAGAGAGAGAAATATTTCGTTTAGCAAATGAAATCATCCTGAAATCTTCAGCGGCTCATCGCCTCGGGGAGCCTCGGGTCTGATGAGAAGTATTTCAGGAATATATAAAAATAGAGTAGGAATTAAAATGCTGACAGGTTTCTTCGCGTTTCCTCCACTCGTTTTCCAAAACACACTGTGTTCTTATTATCCAGGAAAATAAACAGTTTTTTTGGGGGGGAAAATGCAGCTCTCCTGGATATTTGGACTCAAATAAGAAGCAGAGTGAAATTATACTGTGACGCCTCAACCAAGAAGATTTAGTATATAATTTGACAAATAAGTAAATAAATAAATAAATAAAAATAAAGAATAATATCTTTAATCATTTGATACAAAATCAAAAATTGTTTAGTAAATGAATTGGAATCATCTCATAATGCTAATAGTGCAGTGCAAATAAATTAATTTGATGATTTAGAAACTTGAGAGAGAAAAAAAATCAGCATTTGTAAAAAAAATAAAAAAAACAAACAAAAAAAATAAAACAGCAAAAATAAAAGTAAACTAATAAAACTGTTTTTTCCAGGTAGTAGATGGAAACCCAATAATAATAATAAATGTAATTTATACAGTAACCATTACAAAATGCGGAAATTAATATTATATCCAAGATGTTTGTCGGTTATGGTACCTGGTAGCCGTCTAACCCAGGGCTTCTTAAACATTGCAGAAACAGACATATACAGTACTGTGCAAAAGTCTTGACCCCCACTTTATTTCTTTATTTTTTACCTCCAAAGAGACTTTTTAATTCTTTATTTTAAGAGAAAAAGTTCTCCAGGCTTCTTGAAGGCTTCTCCAGGCTTCTTTTCTGTCTCTCATTTTCAGTCAGTGTTTTTCTTTGTTAAGCCACACAGTGACCTATAAATCATTCAAGCAAAAAAAATGAAGGCATGAACCAGTGAGAAACAGGTTCAGATGATGACAGATGTTCAGGGCGGTAACTACTATACTGGTGAAGCTGAATGCTGAGTGGTTGGAACAGACGAGAGGGGAAATGAGGTCGCTGCTGACTTTGATCTTTAGGTGGTGGTGCTGGGGGGGAGGGGGGGATACTTTTGCACAGTATTGTATATTACAGCAAAGTGAAATTTTTTACATCGCTTATTCCAGCTTGTTAAGAAGAAGGGGTCAGAGAGCAGAGTCAGCCAAGATAAGTTACCCTGGAACAGACGCTGCTAAGGGCCTTGCTCAAGGGTCCAACATCAGCAGCTTGAACTTTCTAATCAGTAATCCAGTGAGCTACCACTGCCCCATGATGTAGGCAGGAGCAGCTTTAACTGTAATATAAACTCACTTCATTTCATGAAGGGATTTTTCACGATTCTTTTTTTTACAGCCATAAAACCTTCTGTTTCAGAATTTTCCACCGAAACGAGTCATTACTTTCCAGTTGTCTTTGGTGCTTATGCAATATGCTTGAATTTGGTGCTAATGTAATACAGGGGTGTCTCACATTCCCAAAATTTTCCCGAACTGAGATTCATGGAAGTTCTTGGTCACTTAACTCTGCGATATCACATGCCTTAAAGCCATGACTTGGTACAGTGTACCAGTGTATGATTATGATGTAATCACCTGCAAACCCTATACAATCTGTCCCAGAACCATTTCTGGAATCTGCTGTATTGTGGAATCTGTTATCCATTATACAATCTGTGAATCACATACAAACAGTTTCAACCTTTTAACAATAACTTATAAAACTGCTATGATGTTTTCAACACTATAAATACATTTCAAAAGGGTCCAAAACTTCTTGGTGCATCCGATTACTTCTATTACTCCTATTAGCTTTGATTATGTGGGTTGTACAAAACAAATCTCATGCTCCCTCAGTTATATTTCATGGACTGCTGGTGTCCCAGCACCCCAGTTGTTGTAAACAATGCATTTTAGATCTGTTTTTACCTCATGCTAAATTTATTACATTTATATACGTGTTACCTGATTGACATGGTCGAGTTTAGGGCAGGGTCTCCCACCGTTGTATGGTTTCTCCCGAAGCCATTTGGAGCGAACTTTGACCCCGCTGCCACAGGACTTGCTGCAGCGTGACCAGTTGGACCACTCGCTGAGCTTGCAGTCTGAAGGGCATGGGATGATGCATGCCTCCTCGATGTAGCCTGCATGTGAACAGAGAGGTTCTGAAGGTTATCTCAAGCACAAGGCAGTAAATCAAATGCATGATATGTTGTAAAGTTTTTTTTTTTTTTTTTTACCCAATATCAGAGTCAGGTTAGGATACAGAACAGATTTCAGATGCACACATGTGGCAGGATGACTGACCTTGCATTGATTGGTCTCGCACTTTGGACCTGTCTGTATGTAGTGCTATGCTGAACAGGTGATACACTTCCTGACCTAAAAATATTTTGATTGGACTGCCGTTAGCTTTGATTAAGGGCTTCATTGCTAATGGTACTATATTTCGACAACCTTATAGAAAGTCAAATAATTTATTTACATTTTTTCCAGAGTAGCATTAATTTCCAGCCAAGATGTTTTATTGATGATAAGAAAGTTGAACCAGTCTGTAACTGGGAACCAGTCTCTTCTCTGGCACATCGAATACTTTCAATGAGTTTAAGGTTCGGACGGTTCATGTGTGGAAATGATACCTCATGCTCCAAGAAAAACTGCATAGATGTGAATGTACTGGTGATTCAGTACATTCAGGTGGTCAGCTGACTTCATTTTATTGCCACATAACGTTGCTGAGTCTCGACCTGAGCGACTGAAACAACCGCAGATCATAACACGGCCTCCAGAGGCTTGTACAGTCGACACTATGCATGATGGGTGCATCACTTCATACCCTGACACGCCCATCACTCTGATGGACTCATCAGACCAATGACCCTTTTTTCTGATTCATATCATTAACAAGTGGTTTTCTTAAGACCTTGTGAGAATAGAAATGCACATCATTTCTCTAGTAAAGATAGCTATTCTATTTCATAGTAACTTAATCAACATTTAAGGGATCTTGATTTATGACATAATATTTTTCACCTTATAACTTCAGCACTACCCTTCTGGGGTTTTGACTGTGTTGGACAGTTGTGTGCCTTATTCTGATCATGTTAGCTTTATTTCCTTGGTTGTTGTCTTTGCTTGATACAGGACTATAATTTTGATCCTTCTGAAACACAGTGACATCTTTTTCTCGCCCACGGGATTTGTCTTCCTACATGGCTGTTTAAAAAATAAGAAGCTCCTCATTGCATCAATTAAAGTTAAAAATAATTGTTGCAGCTGAAACACATTAATCACTGCAGTATTTATCCATTCAAAACCTCTTAAGCATTTGCTTATTTAAATCCAAATGGGGACTTTATTTTTGTCCAGGCAGTGTACCTACTGTAGGAAATTAAACACACTTTGTTGTGCTGTTTCATGAAAATAATTAATGATGGGACGCTGTGATCAAGCAGAGTCACTATTAATTCACAAGTAGTTATTTTTAAAGAAGTGCTGTGTTCTTTTTTTATATAACAAAGCAATTTGGAAACACTGAGATCTTTTACTTATTAAATGACATGCCTTATGTTTCATCCTTCATCCACTGATAGTTTCATTTAACGATTTGGACTGTATGAAAAAAAAAAGGTTAGTTCCTGTTCTTACTTATGTTACAGCAGCTATAAACAGTTGTTTCCTCATCAGACTTTTTTTTTATACCTGCCTCTTAAAATGAACATGATAACATATTAAAAACTATCCCATAAATATCACACATACACTGGTGATTTGAAACTGTTCGACTGCTGCTGAAACCAAAAAATAATCGAAACTTTTACGGCCATTCAGAAACCTGCAGTTATTATTTATTATCCTCCAGAGTTACATTCTGAGGTTCTCATACATTTATTTGGTACTTGTTGCACCACTTGATACCACACACACACAGACACACACACACACACACACTCACACACACACACACACACACACACACACACACACACACACACACACACACACACACACACACACACACACACACACACACACACACAGAGACCATGTACATTAATGAGGTGCGTGGGATTTTTTTTGTGAGTACAGGAATCCTAACACACGGTAATGACCAGGAAGTGCACACCTGCTGAATTTCCGTTATGTGTTCACACGTCTGAGTTTGTGCAGCATTTCAGCGAATAAACAGACAAACACTGTGAACGTGTTCAGAGCAGCACGGAGAGGAAAACAGTGTGAAATTGAACAGATTCCATTTCCCAAGGAAAACATACAGCTGATAGAGGAGTGGGAAGGGGGGGGGGGTGCATGTGGGGGGCGGAAGCCTCAAATAAGACGAGCACAAAATCTCAAAAGTTACTTTACAATTTATGATCAATAAAGAAAAGAAAGAAAAAGGAAAATATTAGTACAGAAGAAGTATAATAAAGAAGTGAAAGAAAGAAAGAAACAGAAGTTCAATATAAATTAAAATTTTAAGCAAAGTAATGTTATCCAATTAATGTATGAGAGCTAGAAATGTAGAAATGCATAAAGAAATAAAAAAAATATTATATATAATAAGTAAGAACAGAAGAAGAAAGAAAGAAAGAAAGAAAGAAAGAAAGAAAGAAAGTACAATAAATAAAATAAAATTAAGGATAGAATTGGGATAGTAGTAAGAATTTTTTTTTGAAATAATAAAAAAAGAAGAAAGAAGGAAAAGGGAAAAGAAAATGAAAGAAAGAAGAAGGAGAGAAAGAAAATATAAGGTCAATATGGATATAAGAAAAAATCGAAATAACGTAAGATGTAAGGGAAAGAAAGAAAGGAAAGAAAATACAAGTAAAATAAGACTGAAATTTTTAAGCAAAGCACACTGGAAAAACGCTCAGTAGATAAATATTGAATTAATTAATATTGCAATGCTAGTGTAACTTCTTACAGCGGTATAAGTAACATGGTGTACTTGAAAACTTTAAAGACTGAATAAACTAATGAATTGAAACTAATAAAGTTGCACCAGAAATTTACCTTCCCCATCACATGCTTTTATATAAATTTTTATATAAATTAATGTTTTAACTCTCATAACTGTCATAATAATCATCATCATCATCATCATCATCATCATCATCATCATCATCACCACCATCATAATAATAATAATCTGTCCGTGGCACAAAAACAGAGTTTTAATGATTTTGCCAGTTTTTTAATTGATTGTTTTTGAAAAACTTCTGGCAGTACCAGCAGCGGTCAGCTATGACTTTAGATAACTTAAAGAGATAACATAAAGAGTTTACACAATCTGAGGTTAATGAAACAGCCTATTGTCAGTGTCACAATGCTACAGCTAAAGAAACTGATTAAAGGACAGTTTTGTGCTGCGTACATGGGGTGTTTTTTTTATTAGAAGAGTGTTTGAGCCTTCTGAAAACGCCTTCACAACAGCAGTGTTGTCTGGTTTCATAAAAATTCAGCATGTACTTATTTTTGTGGTAACAGTTAATCTGCTAGTTATTTCTGTGACTGGAATATAATATAAGGAAGTGCATGAGAGATTAAGCTGGGCATGATTTACTGGAGCTAGCAAGCTAAATGCTTACAGTATAACTGTATCTAACTTTTTTTTCTTTTTTTTTTTTTTTTTTACCCATTTTTTGGCTAGACACTTTAGTACTTGATAAGTTAGGGGAAATAGTTCGGCTTCATCTATGAATATTATATCAGTTAACTTATAAGAAGCATGCTCCCACCAGATTCACATTCTGAGAAACAAACTCTTGTTGCCCTAGACTCTTTTTGTGTCTTACACATTGGGAAAAAAAAAGATGATACCTGTTGATCTTTAATAGTTTTTAAAACTGATTAGGATGTTGTAATATAAAATAATCAGATAAGCAACTGGAAAATCACTGTTTTAACTTTGACTAGTTTTGAAAGAATAAAGTTTGTATGTTTTAATATTTGGGATATTGTTAGGGCAAGTTGGGCTAAGTCAACCCTAGAGAAATGTAATGAATTGAGCCACAACCAATACTACTACTGCTGTTTTAAATATTTGAATTAGAGACAAGTTGAGTGAACCACTGGAACTGGGTACATGTTGTGTCAATATTAAATATTTTGTTTGGCCAGAAAATTTCTTTTAAAGTTGAGTAAACTCAAAAAAAAAAGAAAAAAAAAGCTGTCCTACCTGTCATTAAACTTTTTTGTGTTGAGGAGCCTTTTTTCTCAGTGTAATGTGATGAAATACATTTAAGAAAGCAAGAAATAAAACAATCAAATACACAAATAAATAAATGAATAAAAGTATTTTATTTCTAAAAGTAAATATTTTCTACATTTTAAGTATAAGGAGGAAAGAAAGAAAAAACTTATGAAGTCATAAAAGTAAGAACATATATTTTTAAATAAAAAAAGAAGAAGAAAAAAAGGAAAAGTATATAAAATAAGTAAACAAAGAAAAAAATATTTTAATATATGTAAGAAGTAGGCGTGGCTGCTCTTAGCCTATTCGATTAAGTCGGTCATGTGACTGGGTGACAAATGGCAAAATCTGTATCTGGAAATCTGAACTGTTACAGGTCCTGAGGTCCTGTGACTTTTTCCAGCTGTAAACCTCTGTAGCACTTCAGCATGCGTTAGACAAATCAGCGTGTTTTATATGGAACAACATATACAGTGCTCTGACTTTCCTTCCCACAATGCACCTCTCCACACACCTGCAGGCATGTATGGAAAAGAGAAGCAACTATGCGTTCTATGGTCTACAAACATCTCCACTACACCATGCTGTGATATCTGTCAGAGGATGACCCCATGGTGACCTCGTTCTGCCAACAGACTTCCTCTCCTGTCAAAGCCAAACCCACATTATAATGCGTAGCAGATACGATTACAGAGATCAAGATGGAGAAGCTTGGGCTCCTCAAATGTCAAACACTTCCTCAAACATTTCCTTACACAATGTGAATCAGAATCAATGTATCTTTTAGCATGCTGTGCACAAAAGGTGAGGTGAGATGATCAGGAAACTAGATCATAAGGAAATGAGATGATCAGAATATAAGACAATTAGGAGATACCAATGTTATCATATATTATTATATTACAATTCTACTTTGATTAGGAAATATGATAATCAGGAATTTAGACGACCAGGAGATAAAGTAATGAGGAAATGAGATGATCTGAAGATGAGATGATCAGGATGTAGGATGATCAGGATGTAGGATGATCAGGTGATGAGATGATCAAGAGATAAGATAGAGAAAATAGGAAGATAAGAAAATCAAGAACTGGGATGATCAGGAAATAAGATGATCAGGAGATGACATGATTCTTGAATAAGATGATCAGTAGATGAGATGATCCCTGGATAATTTATTCAGGAAATAATATTATCAGGAAATGAGATTATTTCTAAATAAGATGATCAGAAAATAAGATAATCAAGAGATAAGGTGATCAAGAGATAAGATAATTAAGAGATGAGATGATTTCTGGATAAGATGATCAGGTAATGAGATGATTTCTGGATAAGATGATCAGGAGATAAGATGATTTTTGGATAAGATGATCAGGAGATAAGATGATCAAGAGATAAGATAACCAGGAGCTAAGATGATTTCTGGATAAGATGATCAGGAGATAAGATGATCAAGAGATGAAATGATTTTAAAAAATGATCAAATGAAGGGATGATCAAGTGATAAGATGATGAGCAGATAAGATAATCAGGAGATGTAGTTATGAAGAGATGAGATGTGAGTCGATGTATTAATGATGCCAGCAAGAAGTGAGATAAATGACGGGAAAGCCTCGGGCAGTGTGTCAGGCAGCAGGCATTATTAATATATAAACCTGCTACAGCTAAAGAACAGAGACACTGATAATGAGAGCAGTGAGACAGACAGGAGAATGAGACTGAGACAGTTTGAGAGACAGAGTTGAAGGACACTATGTACAGTAATGTCAATCTTTCTTTAAACTATATTAGTGTTACAAATAAATCGAATATGAAGAGGAAGTTAGGTTAGTTACAATAGTTTATACTAGCTAGGACTGGTCTAAGTGTTGTCATGGCTACAGATTAAAAAGAGGAGAGAAAAAGGGAGGTGAACCAGAGAAAGATGTATATGGACAGAAGGAGAAAGCGAGAGACACACCGAATGAGAAAGACTGAGGCGGAAAGATAAAGAGAGAAAAGGAGAGACAGACAGAAAGATGAACTGTGACAGTAAAGGAGACCAAGTTTGAGAGAAAGACAGTGGAAGAAACAGAACGAGAGTGACAGATAGCAATAAAGACAGAGGAAAAAGTAAGAGAAAGACTGATCCAGACACTGAAATAGAATGACAGACAGAGCTCCTGAAAGAAAAAGACAGAAAGATATAGACAGACACAAAGAGATTTTAAACACACTTTATTAAAGAAAATAATATTTTCATATTTACATTTTTTTGTGTCAAGAGTTATGAACCCCCCCCTCCCCCTCCAGTTTTAGTTTTGTTTTTGTCCATTAATTTGCTGTCCTGTTTACAGTTTGGTTTTGTTTCAGCTGTTGTCCATTTTTTCTTCCTTCTGAGTTTTTTGTTGCTTGTTGAGTTGGTCTTTTGCAGTTCTTTTAACAGCTGTAGAAAGAGGTTTACTTGCTTCTCTATGTCTACAGGTGTGTGTGCTGTGCTGCACCCGGCCTCTTTGCTCTCCTGTGCTGCGCTGCTCAGAGTCTGACTGTGTGTTTTCCATTCATCGGTTGGTTCTGTGGAGGACTACTCCTCTGTTTTTATCCTCGGTTTAGTTATAGTGTTTTCTTTAAGTGACGGCGGTGGTGTGCGGATCTGTGGCTGATGTGTTTCAGCACAGACGTTAGGGTGTGGTCAGCGTTAGAGGCGGAGTCACTGTCAGCACTGAATACTGTACCGGCGTTAGGTTTTATATGCACGCTGTTTACAGTGGTGTCAGTGTTTGTTTCAGCGCTGGGTTCAGGGTCTGCTGTGTTCAGGACTGACCTGTTGGAGCTCTGGTGTGTCGGTGAGGCCCGCCGCAGGCTCAGACTCCTTTGTGTTCTCTCGCTGGATGTCCCCACACTGCTGCTGCTGTTTCCCAGCCTAGTCTCCCTCATAATCGCCTTGTCCTTAATAAGCAGAGGCACGTTGGAAATCACCACCCGTGTCGTAGAGGTAGACAGAGGAGTGACTCGGACAGTAGATCCTCTCACATATATTCCAGTCTTTATTAGCGTGCTTACGAGGTTTGTCTTTGTCAGAAACACCACCACTGCTTTGTTCCTCCGGGAGGCAGAGTAAATACTCTCGCACCCGACATGCTCTCCCACCGCTAATAGCACCTCCTTCACCTGTACATCTGTGCCTGTATTCCGGCACACACCACACTGGCTTTTAACTTTGTTTATTATTAACATTCGCTAATAAAAAAAAGAGTGGTGAAAAAAAACTGAAAAAACGTGTCAGGACACCAAACAGCCTTCCATGCGCTCTTTCTTACACCCAGCAGAAAGAGAGAGTCAGACAGACAGACAGAAAGTATAAGAGACAAGATGATAATAAGAGAAAAAGAGAGACAGAGAAAACAGGAAAGTAAGAGAGAGAGGGAGAGAAAGAGATAAAGACAGAGAGAGACTGAAAAAATAAAAAAATAAACATCAAGCAGGAGAAAGGGAATAAGACAGAATGAGAAACAGAGACAGTAGGTTGGGACAGAGAACAATGTTAGGAGAAGGTTGTCTTTGCGGCAAAATTTAAGAGACAGTGAGAGACAGTAAGACTCAATTTAAAATCACCACTGTTCAGATTGTTGTTAATATTGATGTTTTTGTTGTTGTTTTTTGCTATTATTGCATATTTAATATGTCTATGATGTTTATACATGTTTATAAATTCAAATTGATGTAATCCATAATGTAATTATAATTAATAATTGCTTTTGCAACAATGTAATTTTTTAAGTTAACATTCATGTCAATAAAGCCCTTCTGAACAGAACTGAAAGACAATGATAAAGAGAGACAGACAGAGAAGAAGGGGGACGTGAAGTAGACGAAAAAGACAGTGAAATAGAGAGGAAGAAGATAGAAAGAGAGACAGAAACTGAGACACACAGAAAAAGGGAAAGACAGAGAGAGGCTGAGAGACTTAAAGAAGGAGAAGGGTAAAGAAAAAGAGAGACAGAAATACTGAGAGAAACAGATAAAGCAATCACTGTGTTCCAAACCAGCTGTGACAGCATATCTCTCTCTCTCTCTCTCTCTCTCTCTCTCTCTCTCTCACACACACACACACACACACACACACACACACACACACACACACACATACACACACACACACAGTTTGACTCTGTACGTGTTTGCCCCCATGTGCAGGAGGAAGGTGTGACGGGAATCTAATTAACGCGTCCCATTTCAGCACTGAGAAAGGGTGAAAAACAGCAAACTTCAATTCTCACGGCAATAAACAGTGGAAAGCTGCACAGCACAAACTGACGGCGTATTCAATTAAACACAGAGAGAGCAAGCACAATAAGAGAATGGCCGAGTGAAAACACGCCGCATTGAGATTTAACAAAATATCAATACTCATATGGGTCCGAGTGACTTTAATACACACTCAATTTTAGTTTTTTTTTTGCTGCGAGCGACCTGAAACGCTTCAGGAGAAAATTGCACAAACAATGTTAGATCACGTTTCCCAAAACACATTTTATCGTTCTAATTTTAAAAGTCTTCTTTCATATGTTTACTAAAACATTCACTCACTCTCATCGTCTATACCACTTTATCCTGTATACAGGCTCGCGGTACCCTGGATCCTATCCCAGAAGACCTGGGGCACTAGATGAGGTACACCCTGGATGGGGTGCCAATCCATTGCAGGGCACACACCCAAACTCACACTCTCATTTACACACTATGGGCAATTTGGGAATGCCAATTAGCCTAATCTGCATGTTTTTGGACTGTGGTAGAAAACCCACCAAACACAGCCAACTCCATGCACACAAACCCGAGGTGGGAATCGAATCCAAGACCCTGGTGGTGCAAGGTGATAGTGTCGATTTGCTAAAATACAAGGTTTACAATAAACTCCAAAAGTAATACATTTACATTCATGGCAGTTGTCAGACACTCCAAAACTACTTACAGATATATGCATTAAATTCTTTATCAATAAATACATCCTGATTCTGGTTCACTAGGGCATAAACTAAGAGTACCATCAGTCCCTGCTGAGGAGGGGTTTTTATTTGTTAGTTTGAGTACTCTAGAAAGAAGTAGGTCTTTAGTTTGTTTCACCACGAGGTTCCAGAAAAGAGAAGATAGATGAATAAAAATGACCACAGATGAACACCTTCCTTGTTCCCTGAGAGAAGGTGGGACCAGTCAAGCATTACTAGAGGACTGGAGGGAGTGTGGTGCAGTGTGGGTTGCAATAAGTACTTGAGGTAAGTGAATGCTGGTCTGTTGACTGATAATGATACTGGTGACACTAGGTCACAGACTAAGGGTACCATCAGTCTCTGTTGGGGACATATTTTTGTTGTTTTGTTGTATTTTAGTACTTCAGGAAGACGTATATCTTTAGATGTCATTTGAAGACTCCCAGGGATTCGGCTGTTCAGACATTGAGAAGAAATTTATTTCACAACTGACATGCCCGAAAAGAGAACATATTTAATGCATGCATTCCTTGTACCCTGAGAGATGGACCTTACCAGATTATACCGTAAGGAATGTGGTTCAGTGAGGGTGTGATAAGTGCCTTGAGGTAAGTGGGTGCTGGATTGTGTTTGGCTATGTAGGTAGGCATTAGTGTTTTAAACTGGATACAGGCAGCCACAGGAAGCCAGTGGAGGAAACGGAGCAACAAGGTGGTGTTGGAGAATTTGGGAAGTCCTGCAGCTGCATTCTGGCTCAGTTGCATAGTTGCCAAGGAGTAGTGGCAGTAGCCCAGTCTCGAAATTGCACAGAAACACAAGAAGCTGATTGACTTGTCCGGATAGAAAAGGACAGCGTTATCTTGATGTTCTCAAAGAGAAATTGTCCATGGTTACCCCAAGGTTGCATGGAGTGTCCAAAGGTGAAATCATGAAGTTGTCCAGGAGGATGATATGATCATGAATCACCTGAGATGAACAGGAGATTTGTATTGTTGCGATTTTCATTTGCAATCCATGATAAGAAGTCTGCCAGAGTGGAAATACTGTCTAAAATAGTGTCTGACTCAAGAAAGGAGAGGATGAGTTGAGCGTCAGTAGTATGAGAATCCACACAAGGATATGACCTCACCAAGAAATGAAATATAGAGGGAGAATTACAAGAGGACCAAGTTGTGTACCTTGTTGGACAGCATTGGAGAGGCTGTGTGAAACATGTCACATGATATGACCGACCTTACAGACAGCAAGTAAATCAATTGCATGCTGTACCATAAATTCCATGACTCAAAAAAGAATGAGAGGCTGTGTTGAACACTGCTGAAAGGTCAAGGAGGATGAGGACTAATGACAGTTGGTTGATCTAGCTGCATTTAGTTTCTCAAAAGGCCAGTCTCTGTGGAATGTGCTTCTTTGAATACAGACTGGTTAAGATCTTTGAGGTTGTGCTTTAAGAGATAGAAAGACAGTTGATTGTGGAGAACATTTGAGGATTTTGAAAAAAGCAGAGAGAAGCGATACCAGTTGGTAGTTGCTGTGTGTGAAAGACAGATTGCGTTTTTGTCAGGGTGGGAATATCTTTGATGATAGTAGTGATGAAGGGACAGAAGGTCTTGTGAGATAGTCAGGAGCATTGCGTGAGGGACTGGATCTGATGGACAGGTGAAAGGATTGCAGCATGAGATGACTTGCAGGATCTCTTCTGTTGCTAGGTTAGAAAAATGTGCAAGTAAAAGAAATACAGAGTCCAGAGTTTGTGGTGTAGGAGTATGGGTAGGAGTGAAGATCCGGCTGAGTTTTCTAACATAAAAGGCAGCAAAGTCTTCAGCAGGCAAGAATGGATGGAGCAGGAGAAGCTGCAGGTTAAGTAGTGAAGAAAATATGTACAGGATATGAACCATAAACAGTATATGTGTTCATTAATGTAAAAAAAAAAGAGAAAAACTAATTTGCCTCATGATGTAATTTAGATTTTGTTGAAATACTAATGATTTCTCACTCAAAAAAAGTTATTATTATTATTATTTTTTTTTTTACAAATATTTGCTCTTACGTTATGCATTTGTTGGCGTTTCTAGGCATTGCACAATAAATTAGCTACATCACAGTTGCTATTACATTGACCGACTGGTAACTGCTCTTATACAACACTCAATAATATAATAATAATAACATTTTACTCATGTTTAGACATTCAGATTGTCCTCTATAGTGTGTGTCCAAAAATATATATTTCTTTGTTAATTTTTTATGTATTTGCAGGGCTTTCAATAAGCCAATTAGAGTTTTCACTATTGTGACCTGATATAAAAATTAGCTCTGGTTTGAGTAAGGTGTGGTTCAGAAGTAACTAATTTACATAAAAGTTCTACAAAATGTTCACTCTGCGGAAGTTCTATATGGCAATATATAGGACATTTAAATGGAATTCATGACAGAATCTCTATCAATGGGATAATTTTGAGCTAAACTTAAAATTCCAATCCAGTTTTTTAAAGCAGATTTTATTAAATAATGTATTTAGGAGAGTAAATATTTGGATTAATTTTTGATAAATGATAAAATGAGAAAAGCTCTTGGCAGATGATTCGGATACACAGACCTTTGTGTGTAGCCTGGTCTATTTAACATCGTAAATGTTCTCCAGTGTCTGTCAGTGTTAGCGTGGGTGGTTTAATGTGTCTGTGTCTTTCCTCGGGCATGTGTGTGATCATCACTTTCCAGCATCCTCTACCATAATTTATGTTAACACTAAAATTATTTGCCACAAAAGCACAAAGATTTGTAAATATTTTTGGGGGGGGGGGGGGGGGGG
>JAAGKR010001094.1:94353-142672 GCA_011419295.1 Clarias macrocephalus
AAATTTTTTTTTTAAATTTTTTTGCCCCCCCCCCCCCCCCCCCACACACACACACTCATTCCCACACAAAACACACTCAGGCACAACTGAACACCGAGGTCAGTCAAATGCTGTTAATTTGATGTGCTTGAGAATCTTTTATGGCTTCCAGGTTTGGCCTTGCGAAGTGTACTAAGCTCCAAATAAAAGAGGATTTCACAGAGGTCAGAGGTTATAATGAATCATACAGACTCTACAAAGGACCCTCAGTGTCTGCTCCCAGCCTGAAATCCAAACAGAGCAAGTGTCAATGAGTAGTCAATTGTAGGTGTCTGGGAGTTTGTGTATGCAGACAAAAAATTATAATAAAGTTATCATTTATCATTTTTAATTATTTATTAATATGTTATGTTTTTGAACACACCATGTATTTGTAAAAATATCAGGAAATAAATCTACTAATGTGTTTAAAGTATAATCAACCAAATGAATGAAATATATATATATATTCCTCTTCCTCTCTTATTTTTCATCCTGTCTCACGTCTGAGCTGGTCACACAGGTCTCAGCTGGACTCACTAATCGTCATTTTATGTGTTGATACAGATATGCTGATGACTTTCAAATATCGGCACCCTCTACTAAAACAACTTCTAAAATAACACATTTTATGACTTTAGATCTTAAATACACTTTGGAGAGGCTACAGGTTTAATTTGATAATGTTTCTTTCCGTCTTTTAAAAAAAAGCTTGACTTTTATTAATGTATCAGCAAAAAAAAAACTTTTTTGTATTTATTTTTATGAAATGATGAATGACAAATTTTATTATAATTTATAATACAATTTTTGTCCGTTCTCCCCAAACAAAAGGTGCCAATAATTATATTGGAATACTATAATACTACTAATAATATAATCCAGTTATACTGGAATTTGAATTATTTTTAATACTTAAAGTGAAGCACTAGTATTCTATTACTTTATTCATCACAAATACATTTTCAATGCAACTAAATAAATTTTATCTAAATAAATATTCAGCAACACATGGTAACATTTTTGAATCCTGTTTATCGTTATATACAATTTTGTATGTAAGTAATATAAAATTTACCTTCAAATCGACAAAAGTTTTACAGTTTTTTTTTGCATTCACATTTGTGAATTATCAAGCACATCCCCAGCACAGGTTTACATTTAGCCATGCCCACAAAACTCAAATGTACAGGAAACAGTAAAAAATCACCTCTTATAGGCAGTATGTGGTAAATTGTCCAGTAATGCAGTTCAGCTATTTTAGCACACCATGACACTTAATAATTTAATACATTATATACATTAAAAATATGGGTCAGATTCAGGGGTCCAAGTGGATCTAAAAATAACATGTATTATGAATATTCAAATATTTTCATTTGATTTGTGCATGTGTAACACGAGTCTGATTCAAAGATAAACCCACCGTGACTGTTGCATCGCGACGTCTCCACCAGCCTGTTGTCCTGGTCGTAGCACACCATGGCCTGGTAGCGGTAGCCCTGACCGCACTCCCGGTTGTCTCCCTGTACTCGAGTCCCCTGCGTGGCCACTGAGCCTTCGGGCAGGATGCAGTCGGACCAGTTACCGACTGGCTGGGCGTTGTACTTATTACAGGGGCAGTACTGCGTCTCACTCAGGGGGTACATCTGACTGTTCTTGCACTTGTCCTTTTTTTTGCTCTTTCCTGGAAGTCAGTGAAGACATTGCATGTCATTATATTTCTTACCACCTCGAGGGGAAAAATCATTATAAAATGGCAACATGAAACATTAAAAGGACTAGTACATTTAGAAGCATTACAGTTTATACTGTACAAGTAAATCATATGGACAATTCTAAGGGAATTTTAAGAGAATATATATTGTCTTATTTGTTTGTGACATGAGTTATTTAGTTATTTAGTGTGCTGTATAAGTATTTGTCCCACCCATATTATTTAAACTTAATTAAAATTAAATCTCATGAATCTGTACAAAATATCCAATAATATTACCGGTCACTTACCTACTAGGGCCCTTTTCCTTGTGCGCACTCCCACGCAGTCAACCGTGCACGAGGAGAACTTGGACCAGTTGGTGAGCTGGCAGTCGTCTCGGCACGGCAGCTGGCACGGCTGGTTTACTGCCGGCATGGTGCTCGCAAACTTCAGACACTGGGCTATGTCCGCTACAGAACCGTCCAGCTGCCGACATGAGACCGCTGCAGGATCACACACACATGCACGTATGCAAACACACAGCAGTGAGACTCGACAATCCAGTGGATTACAGAGAGACTCTGAGACAGAAAAAGGGATGTAGATGAAAGCATTCAGCAGCAGCAGGAGGCTTTTTATCAGGATAAAGACAAGGAAAGTCACGAGAAGCAGTCCTGACAGTGACAACATTTGAAATTCCATCTGCAGATCAGCTGTATTTTGTTATTTATATGGCTTTGAGACAGATGTGTCATAGAGTAGTAGTAGTATTAGTTTGCACATGACAATTTGCTAGGATTTTTATACTGTACCTCTGGTCTGAAGCCCCGCCCCACATCCCTCCTGAGCGCCTCTGGCATCTTGCCGAATGCTCCACGGGACAAGCTGACACCGGCGCCATTTGTGGGTTTTCCATCTACAATCAAAAGTAACACGGAGTAACACAAACACCCTATTGTGCTTTACATGTTAGCCTTCTTCATTATATGGCATTAGTTGTTGTTTTTTCATTAACTACTTATAAGTGGCATTAGTAGTATGAAAAACACTGCGATAAAACATTAATGTTGAATGTGCTGGTGAATACTCTGGTTTGATGATTAAAAGAGAAGATGATTTATTTGCAATAGCAGCAACTTAAACAGTCTTGATACAGTTTTATATTAATCCATCCATCCATTCATCCAGGAACCTCTGTAGACTAACTAGGGACCATGGAGGCCAATGGTGACCATTATATTTATTCCCATTTTTTACGACCATAATAGGACCTCTGACCAACATTCACAGATGCGCACTACAGGAAATTTGGAAACGCCAGTTAACCTAATTTGCATGCCTTTGGACTGTGGGAGGAAACTGGAGAACCCAGAAGAAACCCACCAAGCATGGGGAGAACATGCAAACTCCATGCACACAGACCTGATGTGGGAATTGAACCCTGGACCTGGAGGTGCAAGGCAACAGTGCTAACCACTAAGCCACCGTGCTGCTGTTAATTATTATTATTAATATTAGTAATAATAATATTATTAATATTATTAATATTATTTCACAGTAGATACTCGTACAGTCCTCGTTTTAAGAGTCCAGCGTGGATATTTAAGACAAGCGTTCCTATTTCACTATATTGGTAATACATCAGTAGAAAATTCAATAAACTGTTCCATTTCCTTCCAACATCTCTGTGCACCTCCTGGCACTACAGTTCGATCCGTTCCTCTAAGCCCTATAATGCTGTTGCATAACCGTTGCACACGTTTGCATCATGCGAACACAAAGACGCATTGTGCGAGAGCTGATATAGCTTGACAGAGTGTAGACTGTACCTGTAACCGGGACAGACTGAGGCGGGGCGAGAAACCTCACACTCTCTCTCTTCATACAGCACCTCTGGACAGTCCAGGCCTCCGTTCAAAGGCTTCTGGATGATCACACGGAAACGGGACTGGTTGCTTTTCTGGCCACTCAGTCCTGAAGGCATCAGGATTAGAGTTACTGACATAACCTTAGACAGACCTCTGTTGCTGACATAAAATCACAGAGAATCCAGAACTCAGTCATCTCAATATTGGTTCAACATGTACCTGCTTCACAGGATGAAGGACAGGACGTCCAATCGCTGAACGCTGTTACTGCGCAGTCCTTCTTACAGGGAAGCACACACTGTCTCACTGATGGGGGACGAGGAGCTTCTGGACATCTAAACACACACATGCACACACACACACACACACACACACACACACACACACGCGCACACACACGCGCACACACACGCACACACACGCACACACGCACACACACGCACACACACACGCACACACACACGCACACACACACGCACACACATGCACACACGCAAGAAAAGTTTGCATAAAATATTACAGTAATCGTAACATTTGTGTTATATTTGTTATTTTTTAGGATGCTTTTAAATATGGTAAATTGTTTCTTTCTTAAAATAAAAATAAGAAAAAGAAGGAAAGAAAGAAAAGTAGACAGAAAGAATGACATAACACATGGCTAAGAGAGAGAGAAAGAACGAACACATGGGAAAGAAAAAGAAAGAACGAACACATGGGAAAGAAAGAAAGAAAGAAAGAAAGAAAGAAAGAAAGAAAGAACAAACTGTAAAAAAAGGGAAGGAAGAAAGAAAGGCAGCACATGCGTAATAAAGAGTACAAAAGAACACGATAAAGAAAGAAAGAGACAAAAGAAAGAAAGACATAACAGATGGGAAAGAAAGAAAGAAAGAAAGAAAGAAAGAAAGAAAGAAAGGTGTCTCTTTAACAAAACTTTTAATTTTAAACTATTTTAATTTCTTAGAAAGAAAAAAAAGAATAACATAACACATGTCTAAGAAATAGATAAAGAAAGAACACATACAGTAGGAAAGAAAGAACGAGCGAGCGAAGCAGCTACAGTACATATATTTCTTTTAAAAGCCTTCAATTCTTTTAAAAGCCTTTTCTTTCCTGAAAAAAACAATCACATCGCTTCTTTCTCTAACATGATCATGTAGCAAAACTAATGTGTGAACTAAATGCATTTAATGGAGTTTTGGAGAATGTTGAAGATAAAGGAAGTTTACAACACTCCAAAGACAAGTGTGCACGAGACGTGAGACGGAAACGCTGTGAGACGGAAGCTGTTGAGTTCGCTACAGTATGTCTGGTTCTGTCCACTGTTCCTGTTTTCCAGTGGGATTTTTGAACTGTTAAAGCCGTATGGGACCACAGACGCATATGCAGTCAGACAACGCATGAACAGATGTTACACTGTGCAATCCTGTATTATAATAAGGAGCTGTCATCAACTCCTGAAATGAAACTAAAGCTGGTAGAGGAGGAAGCTGATGATGCTGTAAAACAAAGTTTTTGTATTGATGATGATGTTTCTCATGATCTTGGACAAACTTTTTAATTAAAAAGACAACTATTTTTTAGATTCCTTGTTCCAGGTTGGTTTCACAATGACGAGTAAAGCATGGGTTTGATATATTTTATAGTAAAACTCAACCAACACAGTACATATACTGTAAACATAACGAAAACAGATTTTACATAATATTTCGGCATTTAATCACAGGAGTGATTCAAGGAAAACGTGTGCAAAATGTTCTTTATTTATTTGCATCCTCAATCACCCGAATTCTAAACACATACACCTGGACCTCATCACCACCACTAAATACACCTCACTTCCCATCACCCAGCGTCTGATCTCCACTACGGACAAAGACTCCATGACCTGCTATTCACAGCGATCTTCCCACACCTCGTCTCCTGGCGTCTCATCTCCTGGTTGTCTCACCTACCTCCGGGTCGCGTTCGTCAATCCTCCAGTCTGTGATCATCCGTCCACCAGCTCCAACACCATATCAGATGAGACTCTCTGGTTCACTCTCCTTATCCACATCTCATCCGAAGCAGTTTATTATTCATTTTCAATAAACATTGTCTGTGGAGTTTGTTATTCCGTAACACTCACTCATTGACTCTATACCGTTTTATCTTGTACAAAGGGGCTGGAGCATATGCCAGGAGTCTTGGCGCACGAGTCGGGGTACACCCTGTACAGGGTGGAAATCCATCGCAAGGCACACACACACTCATTCACACACTACAGGCAATTTCGGAACACCAATTAGCCCAATCTGCATGTTTTTGGACTTGGAGGAAACCGGAGTACCCGAAGGAAACCCACCAAGCACGGGGAAAACATTCAAACTCCATGAGCACAGATATGAAGCTGGAATCGAACCCGGACCCTGGAGGTGCAAGGCAACGGTGCTAACTATTAAGCCACTGTATTTAAAATATTTCTTGCTTTATGTCTCAAAAACCGCAAAAATGGAGATTTGCTATCGAGCTGTTCATATGAAAAGAAAAAAACTGAAAAATAAGAGAGAGAAAAAGGAGGGAATAGGAAAAAAACATATGAAGAATATAAAATAAAAGAGAAATAAAGAAAGAACGAAGTGTAGCGTTATGTTGTAAACGACACTTGTTTAACACTTTACAATAATATTTGCCGAAGAGCATCATATACTTTTTTAATGTCATGAAACAAGTGAGCTCCTGCTCTCACTTACCTTACAGCAGCTCTAAACACTCTAAATGTTCCCTCAACGGTTTCTCTATATTTTAGTTTCTCTTCAAATTAATAGCACACACACACACTCAAAAAAAAAAAAAATCCCCACATCATCAAACGATGTTATAGTTTTAGCTCTCAAACTTTCAAAAGTGCTGAAACTGGAGACTCCTTCCCTAAATATTACATAAACACAGTTCTCCTCACCATATAACAGCGATTACACTTTAGTTTTTTTTTCTATTATTAGTCTTACTGTAGGTTCTGCATGTACCCAAGACATTCAGTACAGACCAAAAGTTTGGACACCCCTTCTCATTCAAAGAGTTTACTTTCTTGTGTTCTTTCTTGTGTTCTTTAGCCCAAACGCGTCTCTTCTGCTTGTTGTCTGTCCTTAGCAGTGGTTTCCTAGCAGATGTTCTACCATGAAGGCCTGATTCACACAGTCTCCTCTTAACAGTTGTTCTAGAGACGTGTCTGCTGCTAGAACTCTGTGTGCCATTGACCTGCTCTCTGATCTGAGCTGCTGTTTAACCTGCGATTTCTGAGGCTGGTGACTCGGATGAACTTATCCTCCGCAGCAGAGGCGACTCTCGGTCTTCCTTTCCTGGGCCGGTCCACATGTGAGCCAGTTTCTTTGTCGCGCTTGATGGTTTTTGTGACTGCACTTGGGGACACTTTCAAAGTTTTCCCAATTTTTCCGACTGACTGACCCTCATTTCTTAAAGTAATGATGCCACTCGTTTTTCTTCACTTAGCTGCTTTTTTCTTGCCATAATACAAATTCAACCTCTTTGAATGAGAAGTTGTGTCCAAACTTTTGGTCTGTACTGTAAGTAAGCGGCTACTTAGGAAACTACACCATGTTATATTGACAGCGCAGATGTACAGTAAAGCTGCACAATCCACACCTTCTGACCAACCAGAACACAGCTGTGCTACTATAAAAGAAATGAAAAACATCTGTATCCACTGAAAAAAAAAGGAAAAAAAAAAAGAAAACGCCACGTCTTTTTCTTTTACGTGATGATAATTTGTGTCCATGGCAACACGGTTTGTTCTTGCTCTGAAATAATCAGGTTTAACTTCCTGTCAGCTCGTGCACCACCTGCTTTCAGGAAAATAAAAAAAGAAAAAGAAGATAAATACGGACAGCGGCTTCAAGACAAACATGATGCAGAATGAAACTCGTAAATCTGTGCCGTTCAGAATGAGGATTAATGCAAATCTCCGCTGTGACGCGACACCTCAAGGCCTTGCAACAGGATGTCATGATAATCTGACCTGAAAACATGGCGGCGGCCGGCATTAAATCGAAGCCACGAGAGCACCCATAATACTATAATCTTCCTCCATTATAAATTCTCCTTATTCCCTGCCAGCTCATGACTTAAGGCTATATATTGCGAGGAGATAAGTGCTCGAAGACAGATCGCTTCCTTTAGCGTAATGTCCTCCTGATTCTATCATCCGGCCATAATCGGCTTTCGTCTGCGTCTCGTTTATGACCGACGGTTAGCTGTAATCTGGATAAATATGAGGCACGCGCACAACCACGACTACAAACCATTTCTGAACTTTGTTTCTTTATTTTCCAACCAACTGATCGAAGAATAATTGAGCGTAAAGTAAAAAAAAAAAAAAAAAACAAGCAAGTCTGCCGCTGCTGCTCCTCCTGATGCAGAGGCGCAGAAATGATCATGAAGATCAAGGTTTGTGAGGGAATCAGAGACGAGGCAATAAAACTACAGCTGAGAAACATTGATCTGTATTTAACAGGGTGGGGAGACGAGAGCAGGAAGATTAATCCTCTGAGGATTTGTTTGGGGGTTGTAGTGCACGCTGCGAGGTTTACGACAGCAGGGCGTCAGTCGTCACGCTCGTCTAAAAGATGAAGCGATGGAGAAGTTCGAGCGCAATCCAGAATTCAGAATTTGGCCGACTACGCACACATATACGACAAGCGTTTCTGTAGGCACGGCTCATTCCCAGGGCACAGCAGAACCTTTACACAAACTGATTAAAAAGCATGTGTGTGAGATGTTTTGCAGGGCCATCATTTAATCATTTAAGCTTTAAAGCTGTGTTTCATTTATATGGAACAAAATATATTTTTAAAATTTAAATGCAGTTTTAAAAAAGTCTTTTTTTTAAACACTAATCCTTAACATTAACTATAGCTTTTTGGAAATCAGGAATCATTAATACCAACATGATCAGGGGTGCCAAAACTTTGTAATGGCACTGGAGATGAATAGATCAATAAATAGACTGATGATCATTTTTGTTGTTGTTATTATCGTTAGTTAAAAATAAATAAATAAATAAATAAATACAATATTAATTCATTCGTTCTTTCAATATGGGAATCAAACCCTCGACCCTGGTGGTGCCCTGGAGAAATCTATTAACAATAGAATAAAAGCCATGCTGTTGTGAGACGCATCAAAGTTTGCACCTCACCGGGGAACCGTATTTGTCGATCAAAAACACGTTCGGTGCCTGTGTGTTGTCCTGGAGCTCTGATGCTAACTTGTGATGCTAACACCGGCTCGCGATTCATGTGCAGCTGATTAAGCCCATTAGTGTGAACCCACTTGCAGAAAATGTTTCTCCAAACATTGCTTTGCTTTCTATAAACTTTCATACGGTTTAAACCAAACATTTTGGCTGAGAATTGATGTGCCACTGTAGCAACGTCACGCTTCTCTCATTTAACTCCTGCCTTTCTTCTAGCAGGACGCTGAACGCTAAATATCAGGCAGAAATCCGACGAATGATCTCCTCAGATCGTCTCCGCCGCTCGCTCGCTGTTCCGCTGGCATCATTAAAAACAGCTCGTGCGTTTATCCATCAGGAACGCCAAAAATATCAGTTCCCTGCCTTCCGCAAGCTGTCATTATTTTTCAATTAGCACTAAACCGTCGTCATTGCTCAAACCAGGAGAGGCGTCTTGTTTATCTGCAGCCCACGCCGAACCAGATCATTAGCAACGCTCAGGAAAGAAAAAAAAAACTTTACATCAGCAGTGATCTGTTAATCTCTCTGTTAATCACTTAATAATGCCAGTTACTTACCGAACTTTTAAAGGGGTGTAGAGTGAAAATATAACTGTGTGTGTGTGTGTGTGTGTGTGTGTGTGTGTGTGTGTGTGTGTGTGTGGCATTATAAACTACTGCCTGCTTCTATAATGGGTTCTCGGGGTCCGTGTGTCTGTCAAAATTTCTGTCTGTCTCCCTGTATGTCTGAAACAAGTTCTGTCTGCCTGTATCTCTGTCAGTCATGAGTTCTGATTGTCTGCCTGTCCGTCTGTCTGGACTCCCTGTCTGTCTGCTTAAAAGAAGTTCTCTCTGTCTGTCCATGTGTCTTTCTGTCATGTCATGTCTTCTCTATGTCTGTCTGTCATGGGTTCTCTGTCTGTCAGGACTTGTCTGTCTGTCCGTCCGTCTGTCTGCCAGCAGTTCTCTGCCTGTCTGCCTGTCTGTCTGTATGTCTGTCATTAAGGAGTCCTCTCTTTCGCCATCTACAGTATTTGTCAGAAATTCTCTTTGTATGTATTTTCTTCAGGAGTCCTCTCTTTGTTTGTCCATCTGGTATTCTTTCTCTCAGTCCCACTCACTCTTTCTCTGTCTGTCTACTACGAGGTCACTGTCTGTCTCTCGCTCTCATTCTGTCAGGAGTTATCTTCAGAAGTTCTCTCTGTCTGGCTGCTGTCCTGTCTATCTCTTTGTCTGTCTGTCAAAAGTTCTGTCTCTCTCTCTCTTTCTCTCTCTCACTCTCTCTCTCTCTCTCTCTATCTGTCTGTCAGGAGTTCTTTCTTTCTGTGTACCTGTCTGTCTCTCTGTCTACCAGTTTGAAGTTTCTGGGGCTCCCAGAGGCGCGAAGCTGCTGAAGATTCCACGTTGATTTAATTCAGTAAAACATCTCTATCTCTCTCTGTCTCTCTCCGAGTAAATGACTGGAGCTGTATTAAGTCTCATCGGTGAATCTTCTTTGGTCTAATTATTAGTGATGCTGTATTATTATTAATATATTTCTTGAAACTAATGTAAAACCAAACCAGCTGCCAGGGTGTCCATCTGTGGTATTAGATGCCACACAGGTGTTGTTCCATAGCATATGTGGTCAACACTGTTATATTGTACAGTAGTGATAAAAAGAAAAGAAAGTTTAGTGGTTCTGGCTCACGTGACTAAAAGACGCCGATACGCTGCTCAAGTACTGGTGCAGGAACAATAAGCTCGACAAATCCTTCTTTTGAAAAAAAAAAAAAAAACTCACGCCTTTCCCTGCGCACTGAAGCATGTGACTTTCCTGCTATTAGAGAAAGCAGGTGTTTAAGTGCATTTTGTTACTTGACACAGAAACTCTAATTAGTTTTGAGGTCTTTTATTTGGCATGACTCAGCTATCAGGATACTTCTGTGTGTGTGTGTGTGTGTGTGTGTGTGTGTGTGTGTGTGTGTGTGTGTGTGTGTGTGTGTGTGTGTGTGTGTGTGTGTGTGTGTGTGTGTGCATGTATGTGTGGTACGTGCATGGAGCATCAGACTGGTTTTCAGACTTGTGTCTGTCTGTCTGGCAGTCGGTCAGGATTTCTGTCTGTCTGTCAGTCAAGGATTTTTCCCTGTCTGTCAGGATTTCTGTCTGTCACGATTTGCTTCTCATTCATTAGGGAAACGGAGACTAATGATATCATTCAGCACTGCAGCCTCACAATCAGCAGGAATGCAAGGGGGCGGAGCCACTAAACATGACTCGGCTGGTGAAATATCTTGCAGCTTGCAGAGGGCCAGCCGCTAATGTTCTGTCCACTGCAATGGCACTTCTACTTTTACTTACAACCCAGATTCAGCCGCCCTTAATATGTGGGCCAGTTCTAGTTCGGGCCTGTCGCCAGAGCCACAGGACTAAGACAGCCACATTGGCTTCCCTGCTTGAGACCTGGGATTTTCCGTTGTCACAGATTATTGACTACCATGCCTTGGATTCCAGCCTTCAAGGTTGATTTCAGATTCAAAGCTTCTTTCGCCTTCGACTCCAACCTGTCGCTGCTGCCATCAAACTGTGCCCTGGTCCTTTGGCCTTCAACGCAGATATGCTGCCGGCAAGCTTGAGATTGCTGCCCCCGTTTCATGCCCACCTCTTCATCTTGCCACTGCCAAAGGTCACTAGCTTCAAGCCATCCTGCCCGCTGGGCACTGCTCCTGACACACACACACACTTGCAAACTCCACTTTCTCTTCACTTCATTTTTACTTTTTCTCTCTCTAATTCCCCAATCATCTGCTAAGTTCTTTTATATATATATTATATTAAATTCTATATGACTACATTGCTCGCTCGCTCACTCACTCATCCTCTATATCGCTTTATCCTCGGTATAGGGTTGCGGGTGGCCTGAAGCCAATCCCAGGAGAATTAGGGGGCACAAGGCGAGGTACACCTTGGACGCGGTGCCAATCCATCGCAGGGATGGACACACATATACACACTCACACACTCATTCACAGACTATGGGCAATTTGTTAACACTGATTAGCCTACTTTGCATGTCTTTGATCTGTGGGAGGAAACCGGAGAACCCGGAGGAAACCCAACAAGCACGGGAAGAACATTCAAACTCCTCCACCCACAAGGACCTGACTGCATCTATTTTTTTTATTTATACTGTATGTATACATGGGTTAATTAAAAAAAAAGAAGACTACAAATGATACAATGATTAAAATGAATAGTAATTGCATATTTGCCAACCTTCTACCTTCCAGTCGCAAGCTCAGAGCTGTCACCACTGCGCCACTGCTGCTCTACATGCTAACCATTTTCACTCCTCACTGGATGGGTGAAAGTTTTTATAGCGGTTTGTCTCAAGCACAGTGCATGATTCTCATCTTGTAGTAATTAAATTGCAAGAATCCAGCAAACTTAATTACTACCATTAGCGCTGCTAAGGAATTAAGCCGTTTGAAAATGACGGAGCTAATTAGCATGTTTGCTCCTGCGTGTTTACCGTGTTTTCTTTTTTTTCCCCGGCCTGGTTTTGCCTGGAGTGGAAAAACAGACTTTGAGTGCAGACTGCATTTTCCCTAAAGCAATCTATGCTACTCAGATATTCACGCACACACACAAACACGCACGCACACAAAAGTGATACACACAAACCAATGCACAGCCCTCATTAGCCCACTCTGAGACTCTTAACTCCAGGATCACTCCAGAACAGGGTTGAGTACTGTGATGTGCTCTCTGTCTTTCTAATGTAGTAATGAAGCACCACTAAGCGCTGAATGACATTAAGCTTTTAGCTTATATGCTAATCATGTATTCTAAATCAGTTTTTTTTTTCCTCCTTCAAAAGTGGTCCTTAGTGAGTTCCAGAAAAACGGTCCACGTTTTTGCACTCTCTCAATGATGAAAAGCAAACACGGGCATGGGAGTATTTGGTTTACAAACACAGTGATGGCTGACCAGTATTGTGCATCAATCAGCCAATCACGTGGCAGCAGCTCAGTTCATTAAATCGTGCAGACTAATGTTCAGGTAATCAGAGTGGGGGAAGATCGTTGGCGAGATTGTTGGTGCCAGATAGGTTGGTAGGAGTATTTCAGAAAAGGTTAATCTACTGGGATTTTCACATGCAACAGTCTTACAGGCTCGGTCTTGACAATGAGTGTTAGTTTTGTAGACATAACGACTTTGTTGATGAGAGACCTAAGAGGAGCACAGCCAGAATGAAATGAGCTGATGGAAAAAGTACTGTAACAAAACAACCACTCTATACAACTGTGTTGGGCTGAAAAGCACATCAGAACACACAATACATCAAATCCTGAGGACTGTTGGAATGGTTACAGTCGGCAAGTCATGTCAGCCATTTTTTTGTCCTAGTTTAGTTCTGGAAAATGTGCTCTAAACACTCACCCTCCACACAACTTTATTCACTTTACACCAGGTTGAGGGGGACCAGGAGCCTATCCCAAGAGACTTAAGCCAGGGTACATCCTAAACAGGGTGCCAATCCATTGCAGGGCACACACACAAACACTCATTCACACACTGCGGGCAAATTGGGAACACCATTTAGCCTAATCTGAAATGTCTTTGGACTGTGGGAGAAAACCAGATTCCCCAGAGGAAGACCACCAAGCACAGGGAGAACAGAGCTGAGGCAGGAATCAAACCCAGACTCTGAAGGTGCAAGACGACAGTGCTAACCGTCTAAACCGTGCTAAACTTGGTGGGTTTCCTCTGGGAAACCTGTGCCCTAAACAGCCTTATCTCAGAAAGTGGCTTGCCTTTAGTATATAAAGATATTTGAATATAAAGAAATCTAAATCTATAGTATAATTTACATTTAATGTGGCCTCTTACTTTTTTGGAGGGACTTGTCCCACGTTGACCTTGACGCAGATGACCTTACGGGTCTGCATGCCCGTGGAGCAGGATGTCTCGCCCTGCCTGGAGGGCGTGGTGCGGCTAGAGTTCAGCGCAGTGACTGAAGCGTCCTCAGCGCATGCCCCCCACGGCCCGGTCTGCCAGTGATAAACAACGCAGGGATGCTCGTTACAGCTCCTCATTTCCTGTAGTGTGCTGGCATTCGGGCAGCTGGAGCCTCCTGGAAACGCACAGACAACATGGCTGGATCCCAAATTGCTCCATAAACCACAAATAAGTGCACCTCCCTGAAATAACGACTCCTACCCTCTATAAACTGGACTGCATTTCCGATAAGGAGCCATCAGACTTTCCAAAATACGTCTTATACTCTGTATATATGTGCTCTACACAGAAATGAATGTTTTATACACCATATGTAGTATACTATGATAGTTTTTTTTTTTAAATATCTGGCTTAATTCTAATGAAGTTTTAGCTTTAATAACCCTCAAACACTCAAAACCATGGTAATAGGCAACATTTCCTTGAATACAAGTGGCATCTGAGTGGAACTTTTGATTTTGCAAGAATAAAAGAACACAGTTATGAGGTTCACAGTTCTTTTTACTCACTTTTACTCCTCTTACTTCTACTTCCCTGCTACATTAATATACTTATTCCAGCGTTTCACCAGTGCTTGGATACCATAAAGATCAAGAAGGTTTTTTTTTTTTTTTCGTCAGTACGCCAGAGCAATAATCAAACTGTCTGTTTCACGTATGAAACATCGGCCTCCCAAGAACTCCTTAAATGGGCCAAACGTGGAAACGGCTTGGAGTGAGGTTAGGACTGTACGGGGGATGTGGCAGTAACTCCTGGTCGTGTTCCTGTAATGTGAAAATGGTGTTGGTGAATGATGTGTCCAGATCCCACAGACAGATGTGTCTCTTTTGCAAGGCAACGGCAAGTTATCTGTTGATTTTCAGGAATCAAGCATTCCACTCACTGGGTGTTCATGGGAATAACTGCAGTTGGCTTCGAGTTCATTCACGGACGTACGGCTTACTTTAAAACGTTTGCAGCTTTTTACTGGGGCTAAGAGTGTCTCACCACCTTACTGTGCTTGAAGTCATCTGTAAAGGTCAATTTGACTTGAACGCAGCTCATAAAATGAGTTAATCTGGCAATTTCTGACAGGGGTTTAAGCTACTGTATGACGTAACCTAAATGGATTATTGAAGTCAAGAAATAAATGTTTATATAATTATCAGACTTTTAAAGCTATATTTATTTACTTTGATAAGTCCAATAACAAATAATGTAAGACTTAGTTGAGGTTGTGGAATTTTCTTGTTGTTTACATTTTTCAATAATTTTGTTGATTAAACAAGTAAACAGCAAAAGTAGACAAATGTACAATATTTAATTCCTGTAATCCAAATCTATTCTCTAGTCTTTAACACCAGGCCTGCTCCTCTCTCTTGTCTACATGGAAGCAGACGAAATACTCAACAACACTCCAAGCCTCTGTCTCGCTCTTCAGCGGTGAAATGAGAGCGTGTCTGACATAATTGCTGACATTCTAAGCTCTCTGGGTGACGGAGCAGCCCAAAGGGGTACCGAGAATCGAGACCTGTCCATCTGCACGAGGAAAGCATCCCTGTAACGAGGAGAAAGCACACCCACGACTGAGAAAAATACGACTCTGAAAGACTTTAGCCTCGAGAGACCTGGTGCGCCGGTGCTGTCTTTCAAAGCAGAGGAAAAAGAATTCCAAATAGATCACTATTCGGGACGTTCTTTTTAGCTTTTTTGCTATTTTATAATTCCTTATCATCGATGATGTGAGACAATTCCTTACTTGGTGTAATAATAATTTAAAAATTGTATAATCTTAAATTAAAAATCCAAAAAAAAATCATAGCTCCATGTTTTGTATGGATGTAAAGAATAAACGCTCACTTAATACTAGGGTTTAATTTTTCACGTAGCTACCTAAAGCCTTACACAATCCCTCATATCCATATTTATATAACAGCAAAGAGATATAACATTATCCACAGTAGAGCGCCCCCTAGAGCTCAAGAGGTAAGAATTTAAATGCCAATTAAATAATAATAATAATAATAATAATAATAATAATAATAATAATTATTATTATTATTATTATTATTATTATTATTATTATTATTATTATTTATTATGTTGTTTATTTATTTATTTATTTATTTATTTATTTATTTAGTGAGATCATTTGACTTGGCTCGCCAATAAATGTTGACTCATTCAGCTCCCACATGACTCACTGCTATTTTTTCCCATCAAATGTATTGGATTATTAATTACTTAATTTGTTAAAACCATGTTATAGTTATGAAAAAGTGGCTGTTGTTGTTCTTTCAGCTACACTTATGCCGAAAGCCCTTCCTGATGCAATCTTCTTGTTTTATCCTGCCTTGGGACTGGCATCTGGGCTTTGGCCATTGACTGAGAACCAGACAGAGGAATTCTGCATGGCAGATGATAAGTGTTCCACTAAACCTCCCTTTCCTCATTATAACTATTACAATAACTCACTCACTCATTCTCTATAATGCTTCTCCTGTACAGTACATGGCCAGGGGACGCAGGGCCCTATCCAAGCATTGGAATCCATACACACAAGAGGCAGGAAACAAATTACTCTGGAGGTGCTAGTGCCTCTATTAAAATAACATGGAAAAATATACAAATTAAAGCTTTTAATGTTATTGCTGCAGTATACTGGATGAATTTTCAATGCAAGTGCTTCTGGTCTTCTTTGTCATGTCTTCATTTTGGAAAGAAATCTGCTCTGAAATAAAAATACTCAGAAATAAAAGGCAGGCCCCAGAGTTCAGCTAAAAAAGCTGACTCAATGAGTCGACAGATTGCTACCAAGAGGTGAAGATCTTCACCAGAAAAAAAAAAATTAATGTTTTTTTTAGGTTCAGTTTACACCTTCTTCTGATGCTGTTTATGTTTGCTGTGTTGGGATTCGCACCTTTGTATCTTCAAGGCTGCGAGAACTGACACCATCTTTCAGTGTGAAAACATGAAAAATGGCTGTATTTTTTACTTTTTAAACAGATTTGCCATAGAGTAAGTTTGTTCCCCTAAAAAAAAAAAAAAAAAAAAAAAACTTCAAACACACAGAACAAAGCTTAAAGAAAGCAGGTGAATTCCAAAAGGTCCAGAGTCAATGCATCTGTTTTTGCTGTATGAATATCAGTCCTTTTGCCGCCTCGCTCAAATCCACTCTCAAAGACATCCATAATGCATAAAGGGCTTTCTGCACGAATTGGTGTGTTTAGCGTGTGTGTTTTCCATTAGGAAGCAGGGCAAGATGTCTGCAGAACGCAGCAGGCAGACAGTACATACTTATGATAAAGATGAAAGTAAGACTTGTCTTTTGAATAGCAAATAATTCAAGGGCACTTTTGTGAAAATGATTTCTTCAGACAAACTCATTCGAGCAAATGACCCGACACGAGTCGTGTTCATCCTCGAGGTTGCAGCATGCTAATATTGTGCTTTTTGACTTTGTAATGAGTTCCCAGGGATTTCTAAAGAGTCCATAACCACTCTCTAGCTAGACTTTCCACTTCAAAGTGAAGATCATACACAAAATTCTAAACGCCTCGTCTAGAACAACAATCAAAGTCTGCAAAATACCACAGAAGTTTCTGGAAGTTTTATCAGAAAACTTTGCTGTTGTTATAAGACCTTAAAATAGATATTGTATTCTGAAAGTCTACTTTATCACTAACTAGCTGGGTATCACAATCTTAGCTGACAGAATTTCTGACAGGATTTTTTATGTCCATAAATGTTTATAGTTTTTACAATCCTTGACAGAAAGCTAACATGGCTAGCAAAATAGCTAAACATAATCCCTGACAATATGTCTTCAAGCAAGGTCATATTTATTCCTCACCTTTAACTAGCTAACATAAGCTAATCTGACAGAAATCCTAAGAGAAAAGTTTTATTTTCATTTTCATAAATGAAAGTAAACCTTCGCGATTAGGTGGCTAACACTACATAACCTGACAGGATTTCTAAAAGGATTTTAAAAGAATATCTATAAATGTTTTTCACGCATACTAGCTATTATGAACTAACATGACAAGATTAGCAAGAGGATTTTGGTTGCTAAAAGTATAATAGGTGAACAGAGCTGAACTGTGGTATTGCATGAAGAAGTCGGCATTGGCAGATAAGTAGGTGGTGCAAGATACTGCATGGTTTAAGGTGAAGTGGGAGTGCACCATACAGTAGATCTGCTCTTCCTATTTGCAGTGGTGATGGACAGGTTGATGGATGAGGTCAGAAAAGAGTCCCCATGGATCATGATGTTTGCAGATGATATTGTGATCAATGATCAATGGTTTGGAGCTACACACGCTGCTCCCGAGCTCCCAGTGATCCAGACCCCCTCTTCCCTCTGCTCCTGTCTGGCTCATCCTGGTGCCATGATGGTAACTTCTCTGGTTATGTTGAACTTCCAGGTGCCTAACACAGTATGTCAGCAAAAACAAATTCCTGTTTGTTATGACCCAAATGAGGATGGGTTCCCTGTTGAGTCTGGTTCCTCTCAAGGTTTCTTCCTATTGCCACCGCAGGGAGATTTTCCTGGCCTCTGTCGCCGGCGCCCTTGGCAGATCACTACGATCTATACATTTTTACTTTCTCCTACACATTTCCAAAATCTTCTTTTAATTTTGTGAAGCTGCTTTGAGACAAAATCACTAAAGAGCTTTTGTTAAAAGCGATATATAAATAAAATTGAATTGAATTCATTCGAATCATCAGCATGAGTAGGGAACAGGTTGAGATGAGCCTTGTGAGGTGGGGCGAGGTGGATAAAAAGAGGCAGGAAGATCAGCAGGAGCAAGACAGAATGTACAGTATGTCAATGACAGAGGGGGTGGGATGCAAGGTGCAAGAAATAGAGGTAGGAAAGGTAGAGGAGTTTAAATATTTAGGGTCAACTGTCCAAAGCAGTGGGGAGTGTGGGAAGAAGCGAAGTGAAGAAGAGAGTGCTGGCAGGGCGGAATGTGTGGAGAAGAGTATCAGAAGTGATCTGTGACAGAAAGGTATCGGCGAGAATGAAAGGGAAAGTTTATCGAACAGTAGAGACAATCAATGTTGTACTGTTTGGAGACATTTCTGCTGAACATAAGGACATGAAGCAAAGCTGGAGATGGCAGAGCTGAATATGCTGCGATTTGCTTTGGAAGTGACAAGAATGGACACGATTAGGAATGAGTACATTAGTATAGGTATGGACAAAGACAGAGAGGCCAGATTAAGATGGTTTGGACATGTGCAGAGGAGGGATGAAGGGTATATCAGGGGGAGAATGTTAGAGACGGAGCTGCCAGGCAGGAGGAGAAGAGGAAGGTCCAAGAGGGAGGACATGCAAAAGGCTGGAGTGACACAGGAAGATGTGGAAAACAGAGTTAGATGGGGACAAATGTTCAGCGGCGGTAACTCTTAACGGGAGCAGCAGGAACAAGAAGAGGATTTCTAAAAGTTTATAACCTTCCAATTTTAATGGTAGTCAGCAAGTTAACATAATAACATGGCTTTGAGCACAATCCCTGACAAGTTCAATTAAAACAAAACTTATAAATGCTCAAACCTTTTGTTACTTCTGGCTAGCATGAGGTTTTCATATAGGATTACCGATACCAAGCTAATTAGTCGGCTAATAGAAGAGAAGATTTCTAAGACTACACCAGTACAAGGATGCATCAGGTGCCTGTTACCTTCCCGAGCGCTGTAAGCAAGAATGGCTCTCGTTCTCATCTGCTTGCCCTCGGCTGTTTTACTTGAGCACGTCTGCGAGCAGGTGGACCAGGACGTCCAGGGGCTGAGGACACAGTCATTAGGACATGGGACGACACATGAGACAGGCCCGGGGAGCGAAGCTTCATCACACAGCTCCTTATTCGTCTCATTACCTGCACACACAGTAAGGTTCAATTATTTGTGTTTTAGGCAGCTTTCTAAATTCAAGCCACTTCAGAGAATTCTGTTATCATTACAACAATAATGATCATTTTTAACAATAAGATATTTTTTATTTGAATATACAGTATAGCTAAATATAAATAAATACATTGGAGTTATTGGGGTGGAGTCAAGTTTTAAATGCAAAAAAAAATCACAATTAAAAACTATGATTAAGGAAATATGGACTTTAATTATGTAATAATAACTGTCACTCTCTTTCATTCTCTACACTGCTTATCCTGTAAGGTCACAGGAGGGCTATCCCAGGGGTCCTAGGAACTATACGGGGTACACCGCGGACATGGAGGCAATCCATTACAGGGCACAAGCACACACTGTGGTCAATTTGGGACACCAGTTAGCCTAATCTGCATGACTTGAAGCTGGGGGAGATTATGCAAATTCCACACAGACCTAAGGTGGGAATCGAACCCTAAAGATATGACCTTTAATATAAATAAAAAAAAGGTAAAATTATACTTAAAAATGTGCATTTTATATACATATATACGTACACGCATCCCATCTAATAATGAGTCCCCATTTTTGCCACCAAAACTTCTTGCCTGTTGTCCTTCATTGGCAAACATTTGATAGGTTCTGACATTGTAGACCAGGAACATCTCAAAGTTTTGCAGTTTTGGAGTTTTGGTGACCCAGTCACATCTAGCCATCACAATTTGGCCCTTGTCAGTGTAGCTACAGTTATAATATCTCATTACAATTGCACTTGGGAGTGGGTGGGAAATATTATAGAATACAGCAAGTGAACCTTTTCCCCCCTGAAGTTGACATGCTGAAAGCAAAAAAATATGCAAGTGTAGGGATATGAGTGAATTTGACAAGAGTCAAATTGTGATGGTTAGATGATTACCAGATCACTAATAAATGCAGTTTTTGTGGGATGTTCCTAGTCTGCAGTCATCAAATGCCCTACCAAAGTTTCTTCAAAGAAAAAAATCTGATAAACTGGCAACAGTTCAGTTTCTTTTGATTGTGTAAAGCTGCTTTGAGACGATGACAATTGTTAAAAGCGCTATACAAATACAATAGAATTGAATTGAATTGAACAGGGACATGGGCGACCAAAGCTCACTGATGCACATCGGCGAAGGAGAAACTACTAAATTTTAGGTGGGTGGTCCGAATGTTATGGCTGATTGGTGCATTTACAGTGTTTTCAGTTTTCATACCCAATTTTTCCACATTTTGTTATGTATTATATACATCTTAAAATGGATTCAAATCCTTTTTTTCATCATCATTCTATACACAGTACTCCACAATGACACACCATATGTACATAAGTATCCAAACTTATCACTTAGTATTTAGTTAAAGCACCTTTGGCAGCAATGACAGAGAGAATTCTGCTTGTGAATGATGCTACAAGCTTGGCACACTATTCTTTTGGAAATATCTTTCATTCTTTTTGGCAGAATCTTTCAAGCTCAACCAGCTTGGATGGGCAACATTTGGGCAGCCATTTGGGGAGCCATTTTCAGGTCTCTCCAGAGATGCTCCATTGGGTTCAAGTCCAGACTCTGGCTGGGCCAATCCGAGACTTTTTGTTTTAAAGAGTTGTTCTGAAGCCACGTTTGTGTTTTCTTGGTGGTATACGTTGGGTTGTGGAAATGTAAATGTCTTCCCAGTCTCAGATCCTGAGAACTCTTCAGAAGGTTTTCACTCAGGGTAGCTTTTTATGTTTCTTTTCTCTCCATACTGACTAGTCTCCAAGTCCAGAGGCAGAAAAAAACATCCCCACAGCATGATGCTACTGCCCCCACTGTGTCTGACCGTAGGGAGTGTTTTAATAAGTTGATGTGCAGTGCCTGATTTCCTGATTCCAAACAGATCAATCTTTTTGTCATCAGACCAGAGGATTTTGCTTCTTATGGGCTGAGAGTCATTCAGGTGCTTTTTGGCAAACTCCCAGCAGACTGTCATGTGCCTTTTAGTGAGAACGACTTCTGTCTGACTGCTACAGTAGCATAGTGGATTGCAGTGATGTTTGTCCTTCTGTAAGTCTCTCCTATCTTAGAATCACATTTATAGTGACCCTTGTGTTTTTGGTTACCTGACTGACCAAGGACTTTCGTCCCAAGTTACTCAAAGTCTTCTACAGAGCGCCATAGGAGATCTTTTCTCCCAATGGCCATAAAATTATATAACTCATCTCTGTAATGTTTACACTATGGGATAGGGACTGTCAGTAGTTACAGTACTGTTCAATATTACATTATGACACTATTGTTCCCGCAACCCAATATAAATTCCAAGTGCAATATCTGATTACCAGTACCATTTGTGCAATTTCTTTCTTTTCATTTACATTCCAAGTGCAATATCTGTATATTAATTATTCTTAGTGCAATATGTAACTTACTGTTACCTACTGTGTGCTATATTTAATTCTATTTTCTATTCATTTATTTTCTTTTTTTAAACTCCCACCCCCTGTCTAATCAAATTTTTTCCCTTTCTTCCCGGGAAATTAATCAAAGCAACTGTAACCAAGACAAAGCAATTTCCCTCTGGGATTAATAAAGTTATTTGAATCTTGAATCTTGAATCTTGGCTGGACAGACAGATTTGGGCTTGCTGATGGTTCCTAATCTCTCCATTTGAGAACGATGAAAGCTACTGTTCTCTTACTGCAGAAGGTTTCTTGTATCCTTCCCCAGATCATTGCCTTTTGACACAATGACTGGACTTGTTTTGTGGATCTAGTGTACAGATAATCCTCATGACAAACCTCTGAAATATTAAGGAATATATTGTCAATAAACCATGAAGAAAAACTAGTTCATGCTTTTAATCGCAACTAGGTTGGACTATTGTCACGCCTTACTGTCTGGTTGTTCAGACAGTACTATAGTATAAGCATAAACAAGCTTCAGTTAGTCCAGGATGTAATGTGTATTATGAAAACTACAGCTGGGGGCGGAGCTTTTTCTTACAAAGCCCCAAATTTATAAAAAAGCCTTCCAATTAATGTTCAGTACTCAGATACAGTCTTAATCTCCAATTAATGCTCAAATCGAGGCTAAAAATTTTTTTTAAATTAGGAAATCAAAATTTTATTTCTTCTTATTTCCATCTCAGTGAGTTTCTCCTTGACACCGTCGCCATCGGCTTGCTCATCATGAACTATCTAATCATTTTGATTCATACACATTCACATTCCATGCAAACTTTCATAATTTCTTTTGATTGTGTAAAGCTGCTTTGAGACAATGCCAATTGTTAAAAACGCTATACAAATAAAATTGAATTGAATTGAATGACCTCATGACTTTGTGTTTCAACCATTTCCATGACACCTTTTACGGACATGTGCACTGTATGCCTTTCCTAATTATGTAAAGATGTAAAGATGACAAACAGCATAAAATTACAACTTAATTAAGTGTCTCGTTACTAAAAAACAATGACACACATGCTGTATTTTTTAATGTAAAGTGTCTGTGGTACAAGTGCCTGCGAATGAGTTGTTATTATAGAAACGATAACGTATAAGCACATCAAATCTGCACTACTGTCAGTTTTAATGTTTTAGAAAATCAATCAACACCTACTGACCAATCAGAATTTAGAATGCTTGTAGACTTGATGACATGGTACAATGGCACTAAAGGTAGGACGGCATGTAATATTTGCATAGGTCGCCCAATAAGTTAGTATGCTATATATTTTTGGGTTTTGGAGAAAATACTCCACAAATGAAAGTCTCATATTCTCAGTAAAGCACTTCTGGGAAACTGCATTATGTGCAGAATGAAAAAATGAGGATCTCACACAACTCCAGGTTCACAATCTACATAGTATAATACACAATGGCATGTAAAAAATAAGGCTGAAAAACAAACAAGCAGAATGCAAATGAGTGAAGTGTTAGTCTGGGGCCTGAAATAGACAAAGGCGTAGATACGAACCTCCCATGAGCCTCTGAAAACGAATCTATTATTCATGGCATTTACAGAATGAATCTTCAGACCTGATTTTAATAGTTTTAAGAGACACCATTACACATTTCCACCCTTTCAGTTTGACCCAGTTTAAGGGAAGAAAGTACAGAAATAGGCCCAAACAAACCTGGTGTAGTTTTCAAAGAAGTCCTGAAGAATTGCACATGTTTTGTTTTATTAGTCTTTACTATATACCATGTCCATAGAAAATACTCATTTCTGTTTCAAGCGACTGGCAAAATAATAATAATCATCATCATCATCATCATAACAATATATTTTGCACATTTCATGTTAAATTTTAGCATCAGTAAAATAAATAAAATTTTATTTTCCATTTGCTTCCTGGAAGCAACATGAACAATAATGGTAATAAAAAGATATTACACCTGTGCTGGATGGTAATTGTTGCCTATGGAAGCAACACAGCACTTACTGGCCATCCAGATGTTTTATACTTCACTTCCTCAACATCATGCCTGATTGCAATCCATGAATTCACCAACACACTGCTTTTTGGTACTGAAATTTGCTAATCTCGTTTGTTCAGAAAGCGCACAGTTGAATTCTGGATTCTGAATAGTCAGAAGGTGTTGATTAGATTTTCCATATCAGCAGCTCTGACAGCAGTACAGCCTCAAATCACAGGTTTACTAGTATATTAAAATTAATGTTATTGTTTGTGTCAAGAATAGATTTTTTAAAAAGTTTTATGGAAGGAGTCTCCAGTGCGAGTGCTGTAATAACATTTTACGAATGCTATGAATCTAAAAGCATGACTTCTAAGGGAATGAAGAAAGAGATTTAATAAATCAGTGAACTGATTTAATAATCGGTTTAATATTTAACAGTTTAGTTCAAATATTAGCCATGTAAACACTTGATCCGATCACTTCTCTCTTGTCAGAATGACTATATTCTTTCTGCGCATGTTTTGCCCCATGTGACTTCACAGACATTATAGAACATAAAATGTACACAGAACAATAACCTGTACTACTTCATTGTGGATTATTTTCCTATAACAGCATGACATGGCGTGTTTTAAATCTTATTTATTTTACTAGATTGTGATCAAAGGGATTAAATATATACTTAAGTTATACTTACTCTCTGTTGGGTCTTTAATTGAAATGTTGCCAAAGTGTAAAGCAAAACTAAGCTCTCAGTTCATGATTTTACAGAGAATCAAGATGAGAAGAGGGGAAACAAGTGCACTGTATTTTGCGGGAGGAAAAAAAAAAAGGCAAATATTCACCTTCAAGACAAGTTCTCTTATCGACACCAACGCTGCCGTTCATAATCATCATTTTGTCCAATACAGCGAAGGAGGGAAACAAAAACAAAACAAATCGATTTCCATCAGCGCAAGTCAGTCTGCCGTAGCTACTGTTTGAAGCGCGAGAGAAACTTCTTGCGATCTGCAGAATTAAGCGTCGCCGCCATGATGCTGGAAAACTCGAAGCCCTGTCAGGCAGAGCAAATACGAGTAAATGTCAAGCGCCTGGAGGTTGTAATAACACCGGGCTTCTACTTTACTCATCGGTGAAAAGCATGACCTATTTTATGATGAAATCACAGAATAAAAGTGTGCATTGTGTGTATAAGGTTTAAAATACCTTTTAGTGTCAGATGTTTCAAGGTTTTCAGAGTGTACAAGGTTTTTGGGCAACTCCCTAGAGATGTGTTCGACTTCAGGCAATGTGTGCACTGTTTGTGTGTGTGTGTGTGTGTGAGAGTGAGAGTGAGAGTGTGTGAACTTTCTTACATTTTCTATTAAGGCCAAATATTACAACCAGCTCTATCAGGGAAGCACGAGGAGCTGATGTGCAAATACAAGGAGCTGTTAGCTTCCCACCATAATGATATACTCACGTTTCCCTAGCTATTTAGCATGAAGTGCACGGAGAAAAGAAAACCATACTGTGTGTCCGGGAAGCCTCCTTACAATAGCCACATATTCTGGAATTTGATTATTCCCAAATCAGTAAGATCTCAAGAAAATCCTAAGGAGATTGTCAGGAGGGGCGGCACGGTGGTGTAGTGGTTAGCACTGTCGCCTTGCACCGCCAGGGACCGGGTTCGATCCCCGGCCAGGCTCGATTCCCGTCTCTGTGTGCATGGAGTTTGCATGTTCTCCCCGTGCTTGGTGGGTTTCCTTCGGGTACTCCGGTTTCCTCCCACAGTCCAAAGGCTAATTGGCGTTTCCAAATTGCCCGTAGTGTGTGAATGAGTGAGTGAGTGTATGTGTCTGTGCCCTGCGATGGCTTGGCACCCTGCCCAGGGTGTACCCTGCCATGTGACCTAAGTCTCCTGGGATAGGCTCCAGGCCCCCCGTGACCCTGAATACAGGATTAAGCGGGTATAGATGAGTGAGTGAGTGAGATTGTCAGGAAGTTTGGTACAGCTTGCTACAGTTCAGGAGGAACCAAAAGGAATTCCAATTCCCACAGTACAATCCACTCTTTACCTAACTCAGCTCAAGAGTTGACTATTCTACAGTCATGCTACGAACTGTTAGAAACATCACAAGGGCCTGATGTCAGGGTCAGATGGCAACATGAAGCGATCCCCAATCAATGCAGTGCTACAGTAGCTAACTAGCCTGGATGGCTTTGGCCAACAACATCACAGTTCGCTTAAGGAGGGTAACATGATTAGGGATTAGGCTCTAGCCTTTTCACTAAGTGATTATTGTTCGCCAGCTACAGTATGCTGAGATAGAGGAGATTAAATTCAGCACCTGGGTTTAAAGGTTAATAAAAAATGTTCCTGAGAAGGAATCCAAAACAGGGGGGGATCCAGATTGACAGGACAGGAATAATAATATATTAAAAAAATCTTTTATATGGTCCAAGGGTCCAAAATGCAAGGGTTAGAGAGAAATAGAAGTAGTTCCTGACAAGTCTTGACAATTCCTAGCAAAACACTCCATCCATCCATCCATCCATCCATCCATCCATCCATCCATCCATCCATCCATCCATCCAACCAGGATTCTCTGTAATCCAAAGAATCCAGTAGAATCCAAAGAACACTGCAAGTGATTTGTGAGTATGTGATAAATTGTTTGACCAAGAAGCATCAAAAACTTCAACTCGCACTATAGCTGGCAGCTTTCTAATGCACGAAAGCTCCTTTAAATGTTAATTACGTCATTAAAATGGACTTGAATAGTAAATTTTAACTACTTTCCATCTTCTCAGAGGTGCTGACATTTATTTTTGTCATGTATAATTTTTGATTTCCTGCTACACCAATACAGGAAACATCTAAAAACGTCATTTCCTGGACAGATTCCTACAATTCGCTACTATTTTTAAACGTTTATTAAAATGAAACATTTGTCAATGTACATATATGTTCTTAAAGTAAGGTTCAGCTAAAAACCCGCTACACACATTCCCGTGTTCACATTCGTCATCATTAATATTATAAAATAAGTCATAATATTTGAACATACTTGGATTTACCTTCTTATTTAAACAAACAAACAAACAAAAATAAAAAAACGTTTGCAAATTGGGTTTGAGCGATATAGAGTTTTGCTGATAAGTAAAAAAAGCTCCAGAATTTTTCATAAGAGTGACTCGAGGTGTCAAAGCCTTTAAGAAAATACATTAACACTTTGATTCACATCGAGCTCTTTTGTGCTGACAGTATGAAGAGTTTTGGGGGGGAAAAAAGTCAGCTTGGCACGAAAAGAAGAGAAAGCTGTACAAAAACAACAACAACACAGAGTGACGAAAAGCAAGGCCAGCAAAAAAAAAGTTTCGATTTTTTTTTGTTGTTGTTGCAGGTGCCACAAAGAGAGAGAGAGAGAGAGAGAGAGAGAGGGGGGGGGGGGCAGAGAGAGGCGGGGGGGTACTGTATCTCAAACACTTTCATGCATGCACATCTTAAAAACCCCCGACTGAAACAAAAAATGCAGATCATTTTAGAGAAGTGAAGAAGCCTTTTCTTAAAAAATAATGACAGCCGCAGATGGTGTAGTAAAGCCTTGGCTCTGAGTCGAACATTTCAGTTCAACTTGTGGGGTTTCTTGCTAGGGATCTCCAGCGTCTTAGGAAACAAACAGCAGAGATTCGCATTATTTATTCATTAGCCACTTATAGTAACTTACAAGCGAGTTCACGGCTTTGACAGCAGACGAGACAAACACCGACCATGTTTGGAAAGTCTGCATCAGTTTTTCTATACCAGAGGTAATAAAGTATGAAAACTGGCTAATGAACTGCTACTTTAAATCTTGTATTTACTAAAGGCAGGACCACAGCACTGTTGAATTCTCCATCCTGAGTGGTGAGTAATTCTCTACAACAGTAGCTCTCACAGCAGTGCAGCTGAGCCACATTCATGCTCAATGAGCACCAAGGTGACCTATTATGCAAAATCCATTGAATTCAAAGCATCACATTTTGTCTTTTTTTTTTCCCCAAGCCAATTACATTTTCCATCTATTTCCTATTTGCATAGACAGTGAAATGACACATTTAGAAAAGGAGTGAAATGAAGGGAGTTTGAAAATGCATTATCTGAGAGCTATTTCAACTAGACCATTAAGACACATTTCCTGAATATTAATATATGCACTGTAACACTTAGGTCACGTTTTTTAAATGTATTATTATTATTATTATTATTATTATTATTATTATTATTATTGTTGTTGTTGTTGTTGTTTTTGACATATTTATTTACATTGCCTGGTTAAAAATAACGATTACATTTCAGAAGCATCAAATTATTGTCTTGCATCAAACAAAGAAAACAACTAAACAGATTACTGAAATGACCGGAATTGGCTTAAGAATTGTCCAACACATTATTAAATGTATCCTAGAAGGATAGTGCTGAACCCACAACTGCACTGAAAAAAATGTGGGCGGAAAAACAAAACAAACAAACAAACAAAAAAGAATCCATGAACGGGGATGGCTTAAACACTTTGTGAAGTTGCATCATAAAAAAAAAAATCAACCATAGCTATGTTTAACAGTGAAAGTAAGAGCATTTCCATATACACACAATATGATGAGAGCTCTTGTTCTCATCACTGGGCTGGAAGACGAATCAAAAAAAAAAAACGTCATTTTGCTAGGGAGCATAAAGATTGGATTTTTGGAGTGATAGAAAAAGGTCAAGTGGAGTGTTGAGTCCAGATTGAGCCTATTCCAGAGTGATGGGCGTGTCAGGGTAAGAAGGGTTAGGGTTAGGTATGAAGCGATGCACCCATCATGCATAGTGTCCACTGTACAAGCCTCTGAAGGCAGTGTTATGATCTGGGGTTGCTTCAGTTGCTCAGGTCGAGACTCAGCAATGTTATGTGGCAATAAAAGGAATAACCTGATGATATGACCAAGAATGGTTCTGGGACATGCGTTTAACCAGGTTTCCTGTGCAAAAAACACATAGCAAATAAAGTAAACATCATCTAATATTTTTTCATTCTCATAAGTATCAAGCATGAAGCTTATTTCTAGCCACATTGTCTCATTGCAGTATTTAAAGAGTCATTATATTGGCCTGGGCGGCCTGTTGGTTTAGTGGTTAGCACTGTCGCCTAACACCTTCAATTCCCACATCGGGGTCTGTGTGCATCGAGTTTGCATGTTGTTTCCTCCCACAGCCCAAAGAAATGCAGATTATGCTCACTGGCCTTCCAAAATTGCCTGTAGTGTGTGAATGAGTGTGTGAGCAGGTGTATGTGTGTGTCCTGTAAAGGATTGGCACCCCATCCAGGGTGTACACCACCTCATGCCCTGAGACTCCTGGCATAGACTCCAGACTCCCCGTGACCCTGTATACATGATAAAGCTGTATAGACGATGGGTGAGTGAGTGAGTGAGTATATTGACATATTGTACATACTGTATAATTAAAAATTAACACTTGAGCAAAATGATCTCCAAATAGTTCACAACTTTCAAACTAGAAATAATAAACACTAGGTCTATTCATCCGAATAGAGTATAAATATTTATGAGTAATAGTTTGCCTTAATTCAAGACATTTTGGCTAAACAGCTAAGCCTTCATAGATAAAGCTGTGTTTTACAGGATACGGAGCTGAAGTGCAGTGTGTCTCACCGTCAGTGTCAACACAGCGGATGTGCGGATGCTGACTTCCTGGCCCGCAGGCTGCATCCTCAGCAGGAACGCAGTCCTCCAGCCCGAGCAGCTGCCAGCTGTAACAGCTGGGTTCGTCGCAGGGCGTGGCCTCCATCAGGTGAGCACAGCTGCTCTCGCCTCCCGTCGGGAAGTTTGTGATCTTTCGCCGTCGGAATTTGAAACCTGAAAGGGACATTTACATTTAGTCATCTGACAGGCGCTTTGATCCGAGATGACATACACAGGAGAAGCGACTCAAGCGTGCGGCTGTTCACCGAGCCGAGACGAGTAACCGGATTCATGAGTACAAAACACTACACAGTCTATAAGACAGATGAACCTTACATGTTTATATACAAAAGTCATATCACACAGTCATACAGATCAGCCTGGTTTAAGGTACAGTCCTATGAGATAAATAAACGTTTAGTGAATAAACACGCTATGTTTCAGATTTCATTTTTGTAGCGAACTCTAAACTCTAAACTTTATGCATACAGTTGAATGCAAAAGTATATACCCCCATGTACATCTGGCCACAATTCATCTTTTACTGCAAGTCTTTTACAACCAAAGCTTTCATTGCTTATTTTTACACAATGCCATTACATTCTCAATTCTCAATGAGGATCAGAAGGTGTTGACTGTCTTTGATCTTTTCTGCTGTAACAGCTTATAAAAGGGCTTAAAGAACGCATATAGCATGAATACAATAATCCAAATCATTAATTCAATAAGATCTTCTGTGAGGGGACGTTTAATTAACATTTATTGAAGGAGTTTCCAGTTTTATTTATTATTATTTTTTTAAACAGTCATAACTAAAGCTGTAACATGAAGTATTCAGATTTCTTCAGTACCTTTTGTCTTATTAACTTTAAGAATATGATGAATATGATTTTTCTTGTTTCCTGGATTCCAGACAACATTAAGTGGAACTATAAATGGATAAAAATACAATGTGGTGTTTTATAAGAAAATAAATAGATAAATAAATGTGGATTTTTCTAGGCTACCAAAAAAAAAAAAAAAAAAAAAAAAAAAAGGGGAATAAGTCAGGCATCACTGCAATACAGCGGCATCTCTGTGTTTTAAAAAATAAAGAATTAGTTCATTCATGTAAAATAAATAATGATGGGTTAGTTTCGATTACTAGCTAGCTTCGCACAATTTAAATGCCTTGTTTAACTTATACTGGATGTGGATTACAATATCGAACCAATTAGGGAAGAGTATCGAAATACTAATGGAGATTGTATATCCTGAGTGATGGTACCCAACGGAAACCACAGTTTTTGGATACTGAAGGCAACGAGGAAATGCTAAAACATGCAGTTCCTCGAATGACCACTAGGCTCCAAAACTGAGTCAATCGCCATAGAGCCACATGTTTAAATGCCCAGATTTACAACAGAAATAAACATTTTTGCAGCCTGGTACAGAAATGGTTTTGCTCTCCACTGATGGATTTTCCATTCCTGCTGAGATTTGCTTTGTGAATGACAAGAATGGACAGGATTACCAATGAGTATACTAGAGGGACAGCACAGGTAGGACTGTTTGGGGACAAAGTTAGATAGATGTGCAGTGCAGGGATGAGGTGTATATCAGGAGGAGAATGTTAGAGATGGAGCTGCCAGGCAGGAGGGGGAGAAGAGGAAGGCCCAGGAAAAGGCATATGGCTGTGGTGAGGGAGGACATGAAGGAGGTTGGAGTGACAAAGGAAGGAAAAAGAAGAAGAAAGTAGATTTTCCATTCAAGACAACTGTATGGGGGTGAATGTATGAAATGGGGGGTTTTATGTAACTTATCAGTTAAAATTATATTAAGCCATAAAATCATACTCAATAAAGGGTGTGGCTGATTTGAGTGACAGATGTAATGCAGGTCCTAAACCTCTAGCTGTCTGCTATGCTTGTGGTAACTGAGGTAAGTAGGCATGTTCCAACCAACAAGCAGGCTCGGTTGACTCCGCCCATATGCCCATTTATGGATTAACCAGGATTTAGGTGGAGTCAGCTCCTGCCAAGATTGTGACGACCAGAGCTCCCACAGTTGACCTTCAAAACGACATTGAGGATTTGCCCAATTCTTTGCATGCATTCTATGGAATTTACTGAAAATGAATAAGCCTCTGTAAAGACTAGTATAGTCTCATGTAGTTGCATTGACTTCGAAACTCAATTTTCTCTCATTTACAATCTCAAAGTTGAAAAACTTTTTTTTTTAATCACAGACTTGTTTTTTTTTTTTTCATTATTCGTCAGTTCTTTCTATTTTCCAGTCTCATTTCAAGCCAGCCATCCATTTCATCACTCACTTAATGAACAATTACAATAATTCAGCATGTGAAAGAAGTTCTGCTGGAAGAGTCGACGGTATGAATGTGAATGAGGACAGCGTCTGTCCTCCATCCATGTTCGGTCTAGAAAAATCACGGACAATCTTCATTAAATTTCTGGAAAGCTGTTATTTTGCACCCTTGAGACATTTTACGGCATGAAATTGAAAAAGAATCATTAGGGTACCTGGACTGGAATAATCCTGCACTAATAATTCTGACCTCAGCACCGAGACGCACCTTGAAGGCACTTTAAATGAAATAATTTTTGATGTCAGTCAGAATTAAAACAGGCGCAGCTCCGTGTAAAGGTTTTAATTTTACAAGGGTCATAGCTGTTTATCTTTCACAGGTACATTAATGCGCTTTTTAATTCACTTCACAGGAAAAGAAAAACTTTGTTGTTACAAAGACAGTGAAAAGTGAGAAAAGTAAAACCATCGTGTTAACTTGTGTTGGTATTTGATTTTGTAAAGAGAAAACTTTTTTCTTTCTTCTCAACAAATTCTTTTCTTTTTTTAAATCTTTGACTTATTCTTTAATGTAAACATATTTAATTAAACTATAGAGTTTCTGTTTTATTATTATTATTACTCGACCACTCCAGCTTCTACAAACACCATCATACTCGTTTTTCATTCTAATGACTTGCTTACATCAGTAATACATCCATCAATCCATCCATCATACAAGTGGCGTTCAAGTCAAAAAACGCAAAAGTGATTGACAGAATCCAAGTCATTTCCACATGTTTGGGTCATTAATGGGGTTCCTGGGAGGCCAGAGTTTTCAGCATGAAGCAGGCAGTCCGGTCATGGCTCTGGAGTACTGAGGAAACTTTCTACCTTGATGGGGTCCAAGCACTAGTGAAACACTGGGAAAAGTGCATTAATGTAGCAGGGGATTATATAGAGAAATAAAGGGAGCTTTTACTCTCATGGTCTCTTATTCTGCGCAATAAAAGTCCTGGTTTGACTTGAACACCTCTTGGATATAGTGATTTTTCTGGACCATGAGCCTATCCCAAAGAACTCAGGGTACAAGCCGTGCCAACCCTTCGTAGGGAACAGGCAGACACACACACACACACACACACACACACACACACACACACACACACACACACACACACACACACACACACACACACACACACACACACACTCATACACTACAGGCAATTTGGAAATGCAGTAAAAGTCAGCCTATACTGAATGTCATTGTCGAGGTTGCCAGACCTGCAAGACAACCACATATGGAAGGAGTCTGCATGGGAAGATTTCTATCATGGGTAGAAAGAAAGTTTCAGGACAATTTCAATAAAATTTTTAAAGGCAGGTTGGTGATGAAATGACTGCTTAAGTGGCTCTAACTTCTTTACCTTTTTGAAAGTAAATGTATAAAATACTGAATCGGTGACAAATTGCTGGTGTATAAGAGGCATAAAACACTAAGGGAAAATAACAAGTCTATTTTTTATTGCTTTGCTTATGCATTGAAATTGTCCAGTTTTGAACCAATGGAAAGTTCCCATGTGACAGGTTTAGAGAGTAAAACCTGAGCACATATTATCATCTGAATTACATAAATGACTTTAATAATTTAAGAAAAGAAAAAAATGAATAAGCCTCTTATAGCTGATGAAAAAATACCTAAATGTGTGTAAGGATGAGTGTGTGAAGCTGTACCTTTCTTCACGGTTTGGTCGCTGCAGTTTTCAAAGGTGCACGGCCCCCAGGCGCCCCATGGAGACACCTCACACTCCACGGGGCAAGAGATGTGGCACAGCTGGCTGGTACTCGGCACAGGACCCATGCACAGCTGGCTGTCCACTGGCTGAAGTGCTGCAGGGCAAACACACACACACACACACACACACACACACACACACACACACACACACACACACACACACACACACACACACACACACACACACACACACACACAACAGTGTAAATAGACCTGTTATAAGCATCCACAGCAGGTAAAAATAAACAGCATGTATGTCATGATGATACAGTGAGTTAAAGGAAACAATGTGATTCTAAAGATTAATTATTATAATAATTAATAAATATACACATATGTGCTACATGACTAATAATTTACTGTAGCTACACTATATGTAATATTGTATAATCTGTAATAAGGTGTAAAAGTGATCACATTAAGGGAAGACTTCAAGTACAGTACGTTAATAAGTTTCTTAGCTGCAGTAAAACATCTGAACGGTGCAAAGGTTTTAAAGAAGGCCGTACGACCGTGAATGACTGCTCACTGCAGTCGCTCCAATGAACATTCAGCCAATGGAACACCTGATCCTTACAAATTTGCAGAACAGACCGGAACGGTACACACAACGATTCACAATGAACGGTACACGTGATGATTACAGGAACTCTGCTGTATACAATCCTGACTTCACTCCAATCCATTTGAACATTAAAGGAGTTTCAGCCTTGAATCTTGCTTCAGGACCTTTTTATCACAATTTCTGCCCTGATGGTATCCAAGTGAAACACTGGGATAAGTGCGTACTGTAAGTGTAGCAGGGGATTACGGGAGATTAAGGGAGATTTTACTTTCATAACTTGAAAGTCCCGGTTTCACTTGAACGCCCCTTGTATGAATTACAGTGGCTACAAGATAAATAGCCAACATCAAAAATGAATTATGCTTTTTTTTTAAACAGAAATTTTATTCAAAAAACAAAAGTGTTTTCAAAGCACCTGGACATCAGACGGAACCCTGCAACGTGAGAGGACAGGATGTCTGATCTCAGGAGTGCGCTGCTCCTTAAAGCTCCTTTCCAAAGGTTTGAAATAACAAAACAACAACAAGAAAAGAATTTCACACCTCTGGGGAAAAGGGTGCGCCTAATTGCTTTCCCTCTGCGTGCTCCTGAAATTAATGGGGCTGAAAATGATAACGAGTACGTGGCAGTGCCAGATCAACGGATCAAGGGCTAAATTAACGCCAAGCTTCGCAGGTTGTACTTGTTTACGTTGCCAGATGGCCTGGAGGCCCCGAGCAGACGTTTGCGTGTAATCAAAACTCCTGAGCGGCGAGAATACACATTGCTGCTTCATCATGCATGCACGCACACATACACGAGTACACACAAAGGGGCTGTGTGGGACGATGCACCAAAGACAAATCAGGTACAAGCTGTTGGTTTAAAAGCTAGCACTCTCAAACCTGTGTACTGTACGAACGAGAGCGGTCCAGGTTGGGAAGTCGTAGGGGAAAACCATTTGTTTCATGACCAGAAAACTGCATTTGGTAACAGTCTCTATGAGTAATGAATTAGGAACACAAGTACAGCATGCACAACAACTTAACTTAATAACTGGTCTTGTATACAGCAGGTACAGTATTCAGGAGTTACATTCATAACGCCTTATAATGCATGAGCCCAGGACTTCATTATGCCAGGTCGTGAAGCACTTGCCAGGAACATATTAGGTTGCATGACACTGTATAAAAGTTAAGGTTATGTCATCATAATGCAGATAAGGAGTTCATATTGTGTGTCCAGACTGCATAACCCTTTATAAAGCATGAGCATACGACTATGTAACGTTAGTAATTTAGAAAGCTTCAGGACATGACTTCATATTGTCAGTTGACATTGCATTTTATAAACATGAGCATATGAGTCTATAAGGTCAGGTTACGTAACAGCTTCTAAGGTATGAGGATGCTATGTAACCTGACATTACAGAGACACCTGCTCAGGCTTTATAAAGTGTTATGTCAACTGACAGTATGATGTCATGTAATGTAATGTCAGGTTACGTAGCAGCTTGTAAGGTATGAGGATGTTACATTGCAATGTCAGTGTTTACAATATCAGTATTTACCAGACTTTATAATGACAGGTGTCATAAAGCTTTATAAAGCATAGGCATATTACTTCCTAACATCCAATTAAATTATGCTTTATTAACCACCAGGATGTGACTTCTTGCTATCTGGTTACAAAGCATACACTATGGCATCATAAAATCTGATTACATACCACTTTATGAAGCGTGTGGATTTCATAATGTCAGGTTACTTATTATTTTTATTCACTCAGGCAATATTAATTGTTACACGTGTATAATGTAAACATACTGTAGCCGCGTATAAGTATTTGTACTCTGCATATTACTGACATGGTATAGTATCTTAGGCATTGAATGTGTTATTAATACTGAATTTCCGTCCAATCCAGACACATACAGTAGCTTAGCATTTAAGAGCTGAGAGCTCATTTTATGAGATCAGTTATAACCGTTAATTACAGAAGGATAATGGAGTTGTGATACACAGTTAATTATTTTCAGAGCTTCGCAACTGTGCCAAACCCGAAACACACACCCTGTCTGTCACTGTCATATCTACAGTAACATCCTGAAGAATTCACACTCAGCAGTATCAGTCCATAGAGAACTCATTATATCTACAGTAAGGCACAAACCTCAGGAACAATAACGCCTGTAACTGTTTTTGGACAAGTACAAAATTTGACTTGGTTCATTCAAGTTATTCAAGAAGATGTGAAGAACATTATGCAACGCTTAGTGCAGGGATACAGTAGATTTAGTGGTTTCATTTTGCCATTTGCCATGACTTGCCTAAAACTCTAAAGTCCAAACACACTCAATTCTGATTGGTCGGAAGGTGTTGATTCATTTGTGCTAACCACAGGTTTATATTAAGCTAATACATTACGATAACGCATTAGCATTCCTATAGTATCAACTTGCATGTGTGGTTATAGTTTACTAAAATGACCCCAGTTGTCCATTAAAATGACCACAGTGGTTACAGTGCACTAAAATGTGCACAAGTGGTTATAAAGCACTAAAATACTGTAAACCCCAGTGGTTATAATTCACTAAAATGACTGCCAGTGGTTACAGTCTATTGAAATGGCCACTAGTCTTTATTGTCCACTAAAATGGCTACTAGTGGTTATAAACCAATAAAATGACCCCCTAGATAACAGTGCACTAAAATGACCACCAGTGGATATACTGTAGTTCACTTAAATGACCACTAATCATTACAGTCCACTAAAATGGGCACTACTGGTTACATCACATTCTCTGGCTCCACAGAGAATGTGATGCGGATATGTCAGAGGCAAACTGGATCCAGGTCAGATCTGGTTTGGAGTTGTATGCTACAGTACCCCTTCACTGAAATGTCACCAGTGATAACAGTGCACTAAAATGGCCACCAGTTGATATAGTGCACAAAAATGACCACCAGTTAGTACAGTCCATTAAATGATCCCAGCAGTTCTAGTAGTTATAGTTCATTAAAATGACCCCAGTACAGTAAGTCCCCTACATACAAACTTTCCATTTCTGAACTTTGAAAGATATGAACATGCGTTCACTCATGTTCATTTGCGGAAGTTAGATCACGTGTCTGGTGTACATTATCAAGTGTGTGCAGCTTGCCCCCTCTGCAACTGCAGTACAAGCCCAGGATGTCCAGAAGCAGGCGTAAAAACAGTGCTGCTAAAAGGGGCGCCAAGCAATAACAATCTAGAAAAAAGTGAAAATAATTGAGAGAATGGATGAAAATGAAAATATGGCAGACATCGCTCTTTCTTTTCACATGATTCATTCAACCATTGGCATAATTGTAAAGAACACTGCAATATACTGTGTATAGCCAATCGTGTTAGTGTCCTAGTACGTAGACAATGTTTGCTGGACTTACAAACAAATTCGACTTACGAGTGAGCGCTAGGAATGGACCTGGTTCGTATGTAGCAGACTTTCTGTACTGTAGTTACAATCCACTAAAAATTACCCCAGTGATAACAATCCACTAAAATGGCCCCAGTGGTTATAATCCACTAAGATGGACACCAGTGATTATAGATCACTAACATTACCATAGTGGTTACAATCTACTAAAAGACCACCAGTCATTACAGTCAACAAAAATAGCTACCAAGATGTTTTTTTTCTTCTCTAAAATAGTCAAACTCAAGCTATTGATAACATGTATATTCTCCACACTACTTTATGTCTGTGAAGCATGGACAGTGAGAAAGAAGAATGCCTTTGTAATAAAGTGCAATGTAAAGATTTTAAAAATTGGATGTAGACCAAATGTGACAAATGAAAGAATCTGAAGAGATCTCACGCAAGACAGAATATTGGTGAAGTTATCAAGGAGCATAAATTGGGTCTGTTTGGGCATGTATGCAGGAGGGGAGAAGAAAGATTAATCAGACTGATGATAGAGAGAAACAGAAATTGGAAACAGCGAGTAGGAAGACCAGCAAGAAGATGGATTGATGACATCAAAGAATGGATCAAAGCGGACAGCAATGGAAATGGCTAAGGAGAGAAAAGAATTCGGGAAAATATCAGGATAGGAAGGAAAATCACCATTGTCCTCCATGGTCCATAGATGATCACTGATGGATGGATGGATGGATGGATGGATGGGTGGATGGATGGATAGATAGATAGATAGATAGATAGATAGATAGATAGATAGATAGATAGATAGATAGATAGATAGATAGATAGTATCTACAAGGGGTTATAGTTTGCTAAAATCACCCCAGTAGTTACAATCCACTAAAATAACTCATGACCATTTAATTTTTATCTGCAACAGTAAATCAGACAGAATAAAAACCTTTAGGTTAATCATTGAACTTTATGTTGTCGCAACATGTATAGTTCACCACATTACATGTTTTATCACTCCTACTCCTCAAATAAACCAGATCCAAGGAATAATTTGATTCTGTTTGAGAAATACTGTATGAGAAACTGGATCTCAAAGCATTTTTTTAAAGTAGGTAGACAGATAGATGGACAGACAGCAAAAAACAACACTTTTGACTGCCACTGTATATTCACTGATGATGCTTCACACACCACACATTTATCTGACATGAAAACAAATTGAGATGCAGAGGCATTTGAGCAAGCAAGGTTGATGTGTTTGTCAGAAATGGAGGGGAAAATGACATTCTGAGTAGAGAGGAGGGCTAGTGGGAGGATGTGAAAAGAAAAATCAACGGAGTTCCATCCATCTTACCCATGTTTTCAATGGTGGTGGAAAGGCTGGGTGGTACGCTCGGCTTCTGGCTGCTCTGAGATTGGCTTTCTATTAAAAAAAGAAATACACAAAGATATATCACCAACAAACAGATGGGAAGGATTTATTCACTTTTATACAAGTGAAGCAGTGAGGCAGGATACAATTCACAGTTGAGGCTTGAAGAGTTTTCTGGTTAAGGGTGTTGCTCAGAAAGCCAGCAGCAGGTCTGTGGTAGTCCTGGGATTTCAGCTCACATGCATTCAGGAATTGCAGCATTGCACCATTACCTCCGAGAAAACCGCTCTGTGTGAGAACCCATTATGTGAACATGGCCAGACTTGTGATTGCTTAGCATACCGTAATTGCTCTTTTCCACCTGACTATACATACAGTGCTGCACTGGTTACACACATAAATCCAGAGCCAGCCACATTTTGGTCAAGTACATGCATCCATTTCCCATAAAAGCTGAAGGAGCTCTCCGGAGGTCAAAACATGATTAGTGATAGACGAATTGATTTTTTTGAGGGGGAAAAAGCCATAATAGTTTTTTTTTTATTTACCCTTAGAGGTAAATACATATTTTGTTTTTTTTTTGTGTGTTTTTTTTGGATGGTCAATAAGGATGTACTGATATGAATCAAGTTCAGTACTTGCTTTACAATTCATGATTCAGTTAAATAAGAAATATTTTATGAAAAATCAAACCTGTTTTTTTCTCCTAAACAAAGCAAAACATTTTTGTCTGTGCATTTCTGCTAAATTTGTAAAACTATACAAATCAAGCCCAGGTAAAATAACTGGCGGACACACGGTTTTTATAAAAATAAAAAAAAAATAGAGCTCCAAAGATGGTTAAAATGGCAGACTTCCATTATCCCTTTTTTTCCCCATTGTATATTAAATATTGAGGGTTGGAATCTAGAGCTATTTAATGGGTTGCACAGATTAGTTCAAACAGTGCAATCACAATTAAAATAAATAAAATGCATAATAATAATAATAATAATAATAATAATAATAATAATAATAATAATAATAATTGAATGCTGATTTCTACAGTACAATGTGAATTGCACATTCCCGTAATTCATATGCTCAAATCTTTCATTAGACCTCTAATGGGCAGTAATCAAAACTTTTTTTTTTTTAATAGCAATTTTGTTTTACTGTATGCCAATGCCAAGTTGTGGGTGCATGGTGATGTAGTGGCATGGTGGGTCGAGAGTTTGACTCCCGCTTCAGGTCTGTGTGCAGGGAGCTTCAGTTTCTTCGCACAGTCCAAAGCCTAGCTGGTGTTCCCAAATTGCCCATAGTGTGTAAATGAGTGTGTATGTGCGCGTGTGTCTGTGTGTCTCCTGCAATGGATTGGCACCCTGTCTAGGGTGTAGCCCGCCTTGTGCAGTAAGTCTTCTGGGATCGGCTCCAGGACGCCCGTGATCCTGTATACAGTATAAAGTGGTATAGATTATGAGGTGTGAGAGTGAGTGTATGTCAGGTCTTTACTGCTTCTTGGACCATTGTCTTGAAGTTTTGTTTATTCATCCATTACATTTTATATTATTCATGACAGCCTGTTGGTGAAAACTTTCTAAAGGTATAGTCCTGTTGGTCTTTTTACAGTACATTCCTGAACTAAGTGTACAAATCAACATTGAGAATCTGAAGATTATGTGGATGACCTGGTGTCTTGTCATGGGATTGGAGTGAATTCATGGTGCTTGTCTTGGCCAATGAAACACAATTTTCTACTGAGCGAGATTGTCGCAGAAACATGGTCGAAATAAATTCATGGGTGCCAATATTTTGGAAGTAGTAAAAATTTATGTCAAAGTGGAGCAAGGAAAGACTTGTCATGCTAAGAAGTCTGTTCTTTTTGTCAGTTGCTGTTTGATGAGCCCAACACTGATCATTACAATTGACCAATCAGTGGTCTGCTCAATTTCATACTCCGCCATGCGGAATTGTCGATCATTTGAGCAAAGCTGATAATGTTTACATGCCAGTGCCGCGTCTCCATTTGCTGCTTTGTGTTTCTCTGATGCAAACTTGCCCCAAGCTCTACACACAACAGTTCAAACAGAACAGATTGGCATCCTGTCTTCCCATCCTCCCCGCTCTGCGCCCTGTCCAGATCACCCCGATAAAGGGATAAGACCTCTGCACCATGTCGATTAGGAACGCGACCCACCGCCTCGCTTTGAACCCAGCACGAGCAGCTGATGGTCTCTTTAAGAGCAATCTCTGCAGCAGCACTTTCATTCACGCCTCCGCTTTAAAGCAGTGTCAGCTCGGGCATGTGCGTGTGCTGATAGGTGTCTGTGCACAGGAAGGAAGAAATGAGAGAAGCAGAGGAAAAAAGGGAAGCGAAGTGAAAGACAGGAGGTGAAGTCGTTAAGGCGTCAGAAATGAAGTGAAAGTCAGACAGGGAGAGACGGAGACGGTGATGTAGGGATGAAACAGACAGAAAAACGAGAGTTGTCTCTTTCCTTTTTTTTTACTATAGTCTAAAAAAAATGCTGATGCAGTCTGAGAATGTATAATGTTGAGCTTCTATAAAAAAAAAGTAAAAGATATTCCATTTTTTGAAAAGGGAATTGTCCAGCCATTACAGCGTCGTCCTTCTTACAGTAGCTACATTTTCAATATCTTGTTACAATGGCTTTTACAAGCTCATAGCCATGTGTTGGAAGCAGAAAAAATGGGCAAGCATAAGGATTTGAATGACTATGACAACTGCCAAATTGTGATGGGTGGCATGGTGGCTTAGTTCTTAGCACTTGTACGGTACCTCCAGGTCCCAGGTTTGAGTCTCGCGTCGGGACTCATCTGTCGAATTTCAGTTGGTTTTTGTCCCACAGTCTAAAGACCTGCAGTTTAGGCTAATTAGCATTTCCAGGTTGCCCTTAGCATGTTGATCGGAGGTCCTACCACAGTTACAAATGGCAAGGAATACAGTGATCACCATTGGCCTTCACACTCCCTAGATGGACTACACAGGTTCCATCCATTCCAATGGATGGATTGAAATTGTGATGACTAGAGAACTGGTTTAGAGTAACGCCAAAACCGAAGCTCTTGTGGGGTCTGCAGGGGTAAGGACATACCAAAGGTGATCAAAGGAACTGAACTGGTGAGAGGGTCATGGGTGGCCAAGGCTTGCCCTTGTGTCTGACCCCATAGAAGCAGATAGTGTAGATCGAATGGATAAAAAGGTTCATGCTAGTTTCAATGAAAAGGTGTCAGAACACACAATGCATCATGTTATGGTGGCAAAAGAGGGACAGGTGGTGCTAATGTCATGACTGACTGGTGTATAATGCTGATCGGAGAAAAGAAACATTTACAGTACATTTTCTGCGATTTTGGATTGTTGTAATAGTTGCTATCAACCCTGTTGCAGTCACGTGCTTGCTTTGTACCTGGTATGTCTTGGCTGGTGCTCAGGTCCGAGATCGGATCAGTGTTAACACGGATGCAGTAAACCTCCCTGGTCTGCATGCCACCTCCACACAAACCCGTCTGGTTGGAGCGGCGTCGGTCCTGCTGGCTGAGCAACACGTCCACGCGGCACTCCGCCCACTCCGTCGTCCTCCAGGTGTACCTAATAAGGTCAGGTGTGAAATAGGTTACGAACCATTTGCACTTGCGATTGTTCTTACGTGTTACAGGTCTTTATAAAAACTTGAATAACATCCTGTGGAAACGTAGATTGTTATCATATTAAGAAAGAAAAGTGTGTGGTCATTTTTTATTGAGTTTTTTTTTTTTGTTGTAGCTAATTAAATAGTTAGCAAACAGTCTGGCTGTGCTGCATGTATCAGCGTGTTATAGTGGGTAGCAATTATCCATTTTGAAGGTGTTGCCACGGAAAAAAAAGAAACATTTTATGCAAGATAACATAAGCCCAAAAAGTGGCATAACATGTGATGACATTCAACCTTATTTACATACAAGCTGACATACATGTAGTGTAAATCAACACAAAAGCATTATTATTGCTAGTTGTTACAAATGTATATGCATCTTAAAGTACGTTATCATAAAATGTCTTTTGTAGCCTTATAAGCACTTTTTGTTATCAGTTAGTGTCACGCTTTGTACTGGATGCTCACATTGCACAAGGTGGGATGGCATCTCCCAGTGGCTCACACAGCTTGCTCTCCTCCAGCAGTGGACACTGGGCTCCACCGGCCACCGGCAGCTGCTGGATGTCCCTGCCGCGGGTCCGGACGCCCGTCGGGGCATCTGGGTCGGCACACGTCTTTGAGCAGGGAGTCCACTCCGCCCACTCGCCCACCACACAGTCTTTAGGCACCAGGCATGGCCGGTAAAGATCCGGGAGACTCCAGTGGGGGCACTGACTGAATCGACACACACACAAACCGGTACAGTGGGAACAGTGCAAAGAGGAGAACATCTTCCATCCCAATCGCCAAGGCTTTCTATCCTCTTCTACACTGTTTCATTTTCTATTCATTTCTATTATAAAGTATAAGAGCTGAGTGCTTTCTCTTTAAGTTGTCTACTTTTTTATTGATTTATAAATTAAACCGAAAAAAAAAACGATTATACTCTCCTTATTCCAATTTTTTTTGCATTTTAAGATGAACCTTGAGAATATATCCTTTATTAATATTTCTTTACATAATTCTCTCATGGATCATTAAATCACATGCCAATCCGACCAGAAATAATCAGACACGTTCGGTAGAATTACTGATAATCATTACACTGAGAAACCAATCATTTAGTGTAAAATTGCAGTGTTTTATCCCCCCATCCCCTTTTTTTTTGTTTGCCTGTCGCATTGGCACAGAAGTGAAGCGGCCTTCAGGCCATTAGAGTTAATTACAGACTTTGTTTAATGCAGTGTAGCTTCATTTAGCATTCTTGCATTTAGCTGTCACAGCTTAAAAAAGGGTGCAATCCTTAGATTAAGAAAAAAAATATATATATATACAGTATATATTAGAAATTGGCACGCAAAATCAGATCAAACAAACAAATTAAAATATGAACAAACGTTTGGAAGAATATTGGTGAGCACTGGAGAGCAACTGGTTTAGAGGAAATGTTGTTCCAGTTTTGAGGAAATATAAAAAAAAACAAAAAAAAAAACAAGTATAAATATTTTAGGGGCAGAAATAAACAACTTAAAGATGAAGATTTGTGCATCTGGGAAGCATGCTAGACATTTAAGTGGTTCCTTTTCAAAATATCTTTCTGTCACTGAATAAAAGGAATAAGCAGCTTCGTTTCATATATATCTGAATATCACTGGCTTAATCTCATAAGGATTTGGCTGGATGGAAATTGGAGCGCTTTTTGTTAGTGTTTTCCATTTCCATTATAAAATTTTGTGGTTTTGACTCGATAATGACAAAAGAAGCATGCCAGTGTATCCTCTCTTTCAATTACAATCACAGGGTAAAATACAATCCAAATAGAATTATGCTCTACATCAAGCTTAAGGGTCAGACTCATATTTGAAAAAAAAAAAAAAAAAAAAAAAAAAAAAATAACAGCAATTTACCATCACTGTAGTTTGTGTGATATTGATTCTTTTCCCCCTGATTGTACAGTAAACATCTACATACAGTATATATCATTAATTATATCATTAAAATATTACATCCTTCATCCCCACCATACGTCTTCTTCCTTTCGGCTTTATAGAGCATTGCAACTGTACAAACATTCTTTTCTAACGCATCTGGCCCATGATTTCATTTATGTCGTGAAGGCGAGTGTGTATAGAGTTGTCATCAGTGTGGCAGAAAATAGGCATCAGAGAGAGAGAGAGAGAGAGAGAGAGAGAGAGAGAAAGTGCGCCGCACGGCTTTGACAACCTGCTAGAAAAAAATGGAGAGCGAAAGAAACAGAGAGAGAGATTGAGAGAGAAAAAGAGCGAGAACCGTTCCCTGCCCGTCATCTCCCTGACAGAGGTGAGGAGGAAAAATACAGCTACAGAGGCACTCACAGATGCTGAAACTGCGCTTAGCTCCCAAAAACTGGATGCCAGATCTAAATAAATTGCTCGCTAGGGAGTATTCTCTGTCACAGGACGAAACGAGATCGTTAAATAGTGCAGTGTACTTGGGGTAAATGAGAAAAACAAACCCGGAGCTAGATAATAATTGAACGGTCATTAATTCTGCAGTTCACCACATTGTTACAGGACATTAAGTTAGATTCTAAAGCAACACAATCTCAATGTGGCCTTTAAAACACACAATATGCTGTTTTTACTTTAAACTTATGGAAGAATAAGGAAAGAAAAAAAAAAAAAAAAATATATATATATATATATATATATATATATATATATATATATATATATATATATATATATCATGCATAAACCGGAGTATCCAGAGGAAATCCATTGAGCACGGAAAGAACATGCAAAATTTATGCACGCAGAATCCAAGGCCCCAGGAATTGGACCCTCGACCACTGAGGTGCAAGGTGACCGTGCTAACTCTTCCACACTGTGTCGCATAATTGTGTAATACACTTTATATTTCTTTCAGTTCTTTACCATATTTGCTCTGGGGCTTGTCATACTTACACCGCCTTTGACTTTATTCTAAATTTGAATGGCGATTTAAATCTTTTTAAAAACAAGATTAAAATGTGTATATTAATCTAATATTAATCCAGTTGTACCAAAAAAAAAAATCCTCTAGATAAATCTCTTTTAAAAAATGTTTTAAATTCTCATCATAGATGAGATGAAGTAATGTTCCATATCTCCCCATTTCCCATTTCGATGATTTGTAATTGATTACACATTTAATCTAACCAAGTGCCGTCTCATCCAAAATATTATAATATCGAAATATCTTTGAGTTTGCGTGTTCTTCCTGTGCTTCGTGGGTTTGCAGACATGCAGATTATGCCCAATGGTGTTCCCAAATTGCCCATAGTGATTGTGTGAGGCGTGTACCCTGAGGTGGACTTGCACCCTGTACAGGGTACACGGTGTACCCTGCCTAGTGCCCTGTACAGGATAAGCAAATAAAAGAATATTTTTATTAATAAAAATTATTGCTAAAATACCTGACGTAAATTTTTTGAGGAACAGCAATATCTTTAATTCAAACTGCCAAACTTGACTATTTGTGAGATTTTGGTTTAAACAGACTTTCATTATTTGTAATCTCCAGTGTTAAACCAAAGAAGGAAAAGTAATTTCCTAGCTGTATTTAGAATGAAAGAAAGGTTGTACAAATGAGATTTTTTCTTGTTTTTTACCTGAGAGGCACGGTGCTGCCATTGCGGTGTACACAGATGACCTGTCGTGCCTGGTATCCCATCTCGATGCCCCACAGGCTGTTCTCCTCCCGGTTCAACTTGTTGCGGTTGCGTTTGGTCTTAATGAACTCGCGTGTCTCTGAATCCCTGCCACCCTGCCGTTCTTTACCTTTCCTTCGTCGAGCTTGACGTGTATCACGTGGTGGTAAGACGGACGCAGATGCTGCTGGTGGTGGTACAGGATGGGGGCGGCACTCGTTCCAGGAGCCCAAGCGCAAGTTGAAGACCATCTCCCTGCCCTCACAGTGTTTTGGTGAACATGTCCGGAACTCTGTAAGGTTGGGACATGGCATGCCCCCGAACAGGGGTGGTGCCAAGACAGAGCGGGCGCGATTCTGCAGCCCCAGACCACAGGTCTTGGAGCAGGAAGTCCATGGGCTGAATTGAGATACCACGCAGTCCCTGGGACATGGAATCAGACAGGCCTGCTCTAGCCGTGGCCTCGGCTCAAAGTACTCGCAGATGGAATTGTCGGCTGGAGAACCGTCGGCTCTCAGCACGCAGCTTACCTCCCGCGTCTGGATTCCCGCTTCGCCGTGTAAACAGTGCCCACTACCTCCTGAGTACTGTGCCACGGGTGAGCACCGGTTCCAGGAGCCAAGCTGCCAGCCGTACAGCTCGCGGTGCCAGTCACAGACACGGAAGCAGCCCTGCTGGTTTGCCGGCCGTGACGACTGCTGGCAGTTGGTAGGAAGCGTGGTCCAGCCCTCCACATGGGCACACCACACGGCTCGGCTCTGACTGCCACCCGGTCCACACTCGCTGCCCATACATCTTCCCCAAGGACCTGAAGGGAAACAGACCAAAAAGACGTTTCTCCTAGTTTACAATGTTCATGTAAATTGTTCAATGTAAATTAAATGATCCAAAATATAAACAATATTGTTCGTAAGGCTTCATAACATCTACATAAGCCCTTCATGAACACTCACATAAACCTCTATAAATTTGTATACAACCTTAATCAAACAGCTGGTTAATAAAGACCACTTTTGTCCATATGATGTCACGGTGACATAACACCTAAACCAAGTGACATTTAGGACATAAGGACCTGCTACGACACTTCCCGTGCTGTACAGTACATTAGAACTTTATGGCAAGTAAAGTCAAATTATTGTATGATAGATACTTTTGAATGTTTATAAACCTATGCCATCCCATAGTTACATGCCAATGTTGTAATGACTATTACATACTGTACATTATTTACAGAAATATTTTAGTTATGATTTTTGACATCACAATTACCATCACTTGACCTACCTCAAGTACCCTGAGCTACAGCAACAGACGTCATGACGTTCAGGCTTCAAATGACAACCAGATATGAAGGCAGTCTTCAAAACGCTTGAAATTAGCCATTATAAATATTTGTTTAGGTTTGAATCAGTTTTGTCATTACGGGATTACATAGGTTTTTAGGTAGCGTTATGAACGTAGCACATTGTTGCTGAAGACATGGACCCTTTTGGTTAACATTTCAGAAGATAGACAGACATCATCATATGTAGCTGCGGTTTACTTGATCTTTTTTGCCAGTTAATTTAAACACTTTACATCTCAGATCTGTTTTTCTCACCGATCTGGCATGCCCTTGATGTAGAACCTGAGCTGTGTTAATAAAACAAAGTTGAACGAAGGTGTTTCAGCAGCGGTCCTTTATATTCTCGGAGCAGTCGTCTAACGCGAATGCTGAGCGAGTAATGTGCTGAAATTAGTCACACTTTAATTATAGCTCATTACCTGATGCTGTGGAAGACTGGCAGCTGAAAAAT